>CM077009.1:63745620-63934706 GCA_039090855.1 Macrothele yani | reverse complement strand
TGGTGTGGCTTGTGCACTAACCCACTTAGGCATTCATAGTACCTAGGTCACATGTGCTCCTAATAATTTGCTGCTTTGTTGTAAACGCTTTTATACGTTTCCTTCAAAAAGGCAGAATAGGTGACAGGGATAGATGCAAAAATGAAGAAAAACTCCTATTAGACTTGATCAGAAGGAGAAGCAATACATAAAACCTCCAACCAGAAGAAGTGTAAGATGTGACTACAATGCAAACCAGAATGATAATACAGATTTTTTCGGGATTTATTCACGGAATACATGTATCAATACTGGTACTCAGTGGAATAAACATTTATTTTCAGTGCTAATTAACCGTTTAAGCCGCCGATGTACCTGAAGCAAATGGTGACCACAATTTTCCGGGCTTCCCAGACAATAATAAACAGCCGGGTTTTAGGTTTTACTAAAGCTACGGTAAATCAATTCCTATCCCCTCACATCTGGCTAGGTCGGATATATACCTATCGCTTTAGTGATTAGAGCTCACGTCTAGTAAATCTCTGCTCTACGACCCAAGGCATGATGGATAACGACAAGTCCCCCGTGACATGGACAGAAATCAAGGGCTCAAACATCTCTCTCCTTTCTTAGGTTCATGGTCATTGTTTATACACTACTGGCCACCCAAAATGCAACACCAAGAAGGACACGAGATAGCAAAGCCAGATTTACTGGACACATAACAACAGATACAAAGATGAAACGATTGAGCTTACAGGCCCGTGCGACTTGCGGAACACGCAGGCATCAATGGATTCGTTTGGCCCCCATGGAGGGCAATAACAGCCATACACGCCGCGGCATCGAACGAGGAAGGCTTTGGATGTGGGCTTGGGGTATATCGGTCCAGGCTGCTTCCACACGTTGCCACAGTTCATCAGGCGTAGCCGCGGGTGGTGTTTGCCGGACCAATCTGGCTGCCGATCAGCGACCAGACGTGTTCGATGGGCGACATATCAGGGGAGAACAGGCGGGACACGGCAGCAGTGACACCTGGTGGGCCGTGAAGAATTGTTGCACGATGCGTGCCACGTGCAGGCGCGCATTGTCTCGTTGAAACGTGGCCGCTGGCAGGTCCTGCAGGTAAGGGAGGACTACAGGCTCCAAAACGTTGGAGATGTAGCGGTGGCTGTTGAATGTACCGGCGAGGGGTGTGGGTGTCATATCCAATTGCGCCCCAAACCATAATGCCAGGCGACGGACCGGTATGGCGCTGCATAGTTCAGGCGTCATACAGTCTCTCGCCGCGGTGCCGCCACACGCGGATCCGACCATCGTGGTGTTGCAAGCAGAAATTAAAATTCGTCGGAGAAGACAATGTCGTGCCATTCCGTAGTCCAGGTGCGGCGTTCAACGGCCTAGTGCCGCCTCACCGGCCGGTGGTGTAACGTCAATGGTAATCGGAGCAATGGGCGCTGTGCGACAAGTCCCCGCTCCGGCAGACGACGTCAAAAGGCACGTGCTGACACAGGTTGTTGCGCAACACACCCTAATTCCTGCGCTAACGTTCGCTGTGAGAGGACCGGAATGTTGTGCTGTCAATGCCCGCCGCACAACATTCCGGTCCTCTTGGTAGGTGGTGTGCCGCGTCTGCGTTAATCGCTCACGTCGGTCCGTCCATTCCTCCTGCACCCACCGAATCCATACTCGCCTCACTGTGGCTGGATGTAAATCCACACGGGCACCGGCATCTCGGTACGAATAAACCGCTGTCGCAATAAGCCGCCATTCGTGCTATGTCGAACTCAGAAACGTGCTGGAATGGCTGCCCTTATTCTGCGACCAGAACATCGGGAAGCTTCCCACACACAGGTCCGACAACTTTACACACTTCCACTACTTACACCCCGCCTTCTGTGCACCCTTCTTATAGTGCTACTCGGCGGCGTGCCACATGATTTGCATATGGCGTGTGCAATGCTAATCGTTTGCATGTCCTCTCGTGGGCGACGCATGCTGCGAATTTCAGGTAATCGGATGCTTCCTTCTTGGTGTTGCATTTTGGGTGGCCAGCAGTGTAGAAGACGTGATTTGTCTGAAAGGATTATAGTGTCTTAGTGCTATCGTTTTCTGTCTTATATGTACTATTAAATGACTACTTTGAATAACAAAGCTAAGGGGAAAGCAACGTTTTTCTGCTGCGCAAGTTCACTCCTTCGAGGATCGAACATATTAATTTTCGAAGGGCCGCAGATGGTCCTAGTGGTTAGCATTCGTGACTGCCACGAAGGGACCCTCAGGTTCGATCCCAGGCAGGTACGAGCGCTCGAACCCTCCGGATGGGCACGTTAAGCCCCTCGGTAATAAATAAGGGCGTCTTCCTCCCCCTTTCTACTTCGCTTCCGTGTCACTTTCCTATCGGGCACTCTAGCCCAAATCTCACAGCTTCCTATTTCTAAGAGGGTTGTTTAAGACCTGGGGGTTAGATACTCCATTCCTAAAATCTTCTACACATGACCTGATCTGCTGTTCATTTTTAGAGCTGATTTCCACCTACTTTGCTAATCCAGAGTTAATTCGTTCCAGCCGATTTAAGTGGTTAAGTAAAAAATATTTTTAGAAAAAAATATTCTTTGTCATTGAGAGTCTAGAATTATTGGAGAAGTGGAATGTCAATGTACTAAAAATTGATTTTCATTGCTGTTATTACCTTTTTTTTTTTATTGGAGGGTTTAACGACCACCGTGAGCAACTCAATGGGCTATAAGCAGTCGCCCGTCCCTAATTTAGGGTCACAGGCTCCAGGGAAGGGAGAGAGCCAGTGCCAGAAGACAAACACAACATCCATGCCTCACCGGGATATCCGTAAACCCGGGCCCCTTACGGACGAATGATCAGAAATTGCCATCGCTTAGACCACTGCTTGCCACCGGGGCGGCCTGTTATTACCTTAATTGCGCCCTAATTTTATGTTACTACGAACTCCGGTCTCTTCCTTTACGTTGCTTCAAGAATTGATTATCGCGCATTTTGAAGTTAATTTTCTGACCACTTATGCTTTCATTGAGTATTAACTGGAGCCGAGGTAACTTTACATTATTATTCCATACATCATCTTTCAGTGTGTAATTGTATGAACGATGAACGCAGTGTTTCACTACAACGTTTAAGTGAAAAAGCGACCTACCCATAGGGAAAAGTTGCTAGTAAATGCAATAAACAGGCCCTTAATGATAAAATAAAAAGTTGCTAACTATCAAACTAAAGTAAAATTTGCAAAGAAGGTTTAGTTCATGGGAGCTTGAAGGTCACACAGAATAGAAATATGTGGCCTCTCAGATAAGCAGGGCACCTCTTCTCTTCTTCTAAGTTAGCATGTCTGTAGAATAAATTAGATTTCCAATGAATGTCAAAATGCCACTATTTCCCGTACGGAAATATTAGATTGTTGCAGATGAATATCGGAATATTGATGAAAACTTCAAACACCCGAAACACGCAGTGCAAAATGAGCTTTATTTATCAAAATAATCACAGCCAGTAGAAACACACTTTTGGCAAACGAGATCCCTAAGGCTGCCGTTTTGAAAAAATAAGCAAAGCTTCGGGATGCAGTAAATTCATGGAATAAAGGTTTCAGCTGATGTTTTGAAGTTAGGAAACAATTCAGAAAGCTTCATCGAGGTGCTTGAAGAAGTGGTAGTCCGCATAGGGACAGATTAGAAACGGTTTTGTACCTAAACTGGGTGCATGTTTTACAAGGGAGAGTCAACTGAAAACCTTAAATAAGTTTTCTCACAATTTATTGAACAAAAGTAGTATACAATATTTGTATCATTTTTCAATGATATCTTTCATTTTGTGCAATACCACAAGTCACTCCAGCACTTACAAACTGCATAGATTCCTGTAGAAAAAAATCCTTTCGGTCGCGTGACCAGCCACGCTCATTCACCACTTACTACACCTCTTCATCGGACCTGAAAAAAAGTCTTTCCTCCCCACGTTGCATCTTTGAGTGGTCAAAAGCCGACGTGGAAGACATTCGAAGTGCATGTCTTGTATCGAAGTACAGGCACCGGTAGTACAGGGCCAAGCGTTGTCATGTTGCAACAAGACACCAGTATTCAGAAGTCCACGTCGTTTGAATTTGATGGCAGGTCGAAAATGATTCCCATGATCAAGATCTCAATACTTGTCACTTGTTCCAGTGTTCCTTCTGGTCATGTAAACAGTGCTCCAAAATTACGCCTCCGTTCATCCCAAAAGAGAATCAGCATAACCTTCCCTGCAGTTAGATGCGTGCGGGAACCTCGTTCGGTTTTGGTGAGGGAGGGACGGCGCGCCATTCTCTGTTGGTCTCTGGCTGCTGATAGCGAACCTAGGTTTCATGTCCAGTAACAATTCTCTGTTGGAAGTCATACCTCCTGCTACAAAGCGCCGCGAAAGTTCTTGATAAGCATCAACACGTCGTTGTTCCGATTCTGGAGTCAGCTGGCGTGACACCCACCTTACAGACACTTTGTTGAACTGGGAGTACATTATGGATGACGTGGTGCGCTGAGCAATAACTGATGTTCAAAATTGAGGATATTTCACCCACCTTCACTGGAGATTTTCCATCACAGTGCTCTCAGCTGCTGTAACGGATTCTGGTGTCTCAACTACCTGTGTGCCCGACTCGGTCGAGGAGAATCCTGTCACAGGAACTCACGCTTTGTTTCGGAACT
This sequence comes from Macrothele yani, assembly GCA_039090855.1. Taxonomy (NCBI): domain Eukaryota; kingdom Metazoa; phylum Arthropoda; class Arachnida; order Araneae; family Macrothelidae; genus Macrothele; species Macrothele yani. Next base: position 63,930,015 of record CM077009.1, on the reverse strand, counting down.
TCCTAGTCCATTCAGTACACTTGCTGGAGTGACAGACATGACTCTACCAGATACTGCAACTTTATTCGACGATGAATTTCAAAACGGATGACAGAACGTTACTCCTCTTTGGTGCATGTCTCAAGTGGGCGGCCATCTTTATACTGCTACTACTGTGACGCCATTAAGCTTGTCTGCATCCGTGCTGCCCCCTGTAGAGAAAATCTCTTAGTTATTGGTAACAATATTGGCAGTTACAGGACAATGACACTGTATTTTGAATTATTTTATCGTGCTCTTAAGGTTTTCATTTGACTCATGTGATAGATCATCTGGCTTGCAAAGTTTGATCTCGCGTTAATAAGGTATGGGCCCACTGCGATTGACTGATGCCGTGGCTATTTGGTGGACATTTTTCCATGCATAATGTCAAATTCTTGATAATATGCCGTGATCACTTGTGGTTGTAAGAAGGAGTGGGAGTGGATCACTCCAGCTGAGGACCACCAATCACTGACCATCGTCCTCTTGGGATGAAGAAAGACAATCGTCAGGATGTGTTTCGGGGCTTCGTCGCGGTTGAGTCATTGCGCCGAACTTCGGCGATTGTCATACAATATCCATATCTCGCCACACGTGAAAAAACGCTTCAAAATGTCGTTCGTTTGATTGCCGGTAAGCAAAGAAGAGCTTGACATCCAATCATTGTGATTTGTATTGCTCCATCAATCTAATGTGGGGCCCCATTTGTCCATCTTCTTTAAGGAGAAAAGCCCTCGTTTCAGTGAATTGGGAAAGACGAGGGATCTCTCGTTCCATGCTCCGGTTACCCAAGAGCGAGACAGGGTCTCATCGAGTTGTCAAAAGACACTCGTCGCGAGGCAAGAAGCGTTGCTGAAAGAAGAATAAAGACGGACTTAAAGACGAGAACGATGTCTCCGGCCCAGAGTCATCACTGTGCTACGATGTAAATAGTTTCTCCTTTTTTTTTTTTACGCTTTCCAACCGTAGGTTGAAGAAGCGCTATATGCTCCAGCTTTGTCCGTCTGTCTGCTTCCCGCACAATAACTCACGTAAAAATGGTTCGATTTCGATGAAATTTTTAGTATGTGGTTGGGGACCACTCTGGGGACGAAATCTATTGAAAATGGACGAAATGGGGTCAAAGTTCACGACATAGGAGCGGGATTCATTCCGTTGCCGTTGTGCACGTCATGACTTGCGCAAATATGGTTCGATTTCAATGAAATTTTAGTATGTGGTAGGGGACCACCTAGGGATAAACCCTATTGAAAATGGACGAAATGGGATCAAAGGTCAGGACATGCCGGAGCGGGATGCATTCCATTGCCCTCATGCGTCATAACTTGCGTAAAAATTATAATATTTCGATGAAATTTTTAGTATGTGGTAGGGGACCACCTGGGGATTTGAACCCTGTTGAAAGTGGGTGACATAGGAGCGGGATGCATTCCATTAAATGAGGACATTTCATAAAAAATGAGGACACAGGAGCGGGATGCATTCCATTGCCCTTATGCGCCATAACTTGCGCAAAAAATGCTTCGATTGAGACAAAACTTTTATCATGTTGTTCCGGAAGTATACTTTACGGATTCTGTTGAATATCATCGAAATGGGGTCAAAGGTCAGGTCATAGGAGCGAGATTTATTCTACAACCATTATCCTCATAACTCGAGTAATAACTTGAGTAATGATTTCTGGTATGTTGGAAAGCGGTATCATAATCAATGCATTGCATGATTTTACTAACTTGTTCATCTCTGTAAGAAGGCTCATGAAAATAAAGGATTGATTTTTCCAATGCATGAGACCGTGCCTGTATTTTTTAGCCTAAGACACTAATAAAGACTTCTGATCCCAAACTTCATCGCTCTGGCCAAATAATCTCCCAGACAGACGCAAAAAATTAAGAACCACGGCCCATTAGCATCGTCACACTGCGCGGGTTATGGCCAAGGGGTGTGGAAGTGGTGGTCCTGTTGGCGCAGCAGACTCCCACGCCAGTCCCTGGACCGATCCCAGGTGCTGGGTGAAAGATATCCGGATCCTGGCAGGATTGCTCGCGCAACGCCTTCACTATCAAATGTTCTTGAGTGAGTTCCGCTTTTCCATGCAGCTTCGGCATTTCGAAGGAGCAGGTATAGGTCATCAGCCTAGCTTAAACAGCAAAACGTGCGAACGCAAATGCGTGCTGCCACTCGTGGTGGAACGGCAGAAAAGTTGGGATAAAGGGGACACCGGGAAAAGGCCATGGACAATCTTTTTCCTGGGTATCTCTCAAAAAGGGCGCAGTGTAATGGTTTTCTTAACCAAATATACACGGACCATGGCATCTGCCCAGAATATTACTGCCGGTTTGGGATAAAGAAGGCTAGAGCATACTAACTGCTGGAGCCAAGACCTGCAGACATGTCTCACTTAATTTTTCATTGCATTTCCCTTTCAGGTAAAAAGTAAGATACTTCTACCAGAGGCAGATAAGATTCAAGACATAACAGCTTTCAGGGAGGTCACCAAGGGCAAGGTAAGGCCTCATCGAAATGGTAAAGGGGAAGCTAATCGCTTCCTGAGGACATAATCTTCCGCAAGACAGATGAAGATAGGAGCACAGAAGAGGATACAGATGAATATAGGAGTACAGAAGAAGAGGACACAGATGAAGATAGGAGTACAGAAGAAGAGGACACAGATGAAGATAAGGAGTACCGAAGAAGAGGACACAGATTGAAGATAGGAGTACAGAAGAAGAGGACACAGATGAAGATAGGAGTACAGAAAAGAAGAGGACACAGATGAAGATAGGGAGTACCGAAGAAGAGGACACAGATGAAGATAGGAGTACCGAAGAAGAGGACACAAAGAGATGAAGATAGGAGTACAGAAGAAGAGGACACAGATGAAGATAGGAGTACTAGAAGAAGAGGACACAGATGGAAGATAGGAGTACAGAAGAAGAGGACACAGATGAAGATGGGGAGTACCGAAGAAGAGAGGACACAGATGAAGATAGGAGTACAGAAGAAGAGTGACACGAAGATGAAGATAGGAGTACCGAAGAAGAGGACACAGATGAAGATAGGAGTACAGAAGAAGAGGACACAGATGAAGATGGGAGTACCGAAGAAGAGGACACAGATGAAGATAGGAGTACCTGGAAAGAAGAGGGACACAGATGAAGATAGGAGTACCGAAGAAAGAGGACACAGATGAAGATAGGAGTACAGAAGAAGAGTGACACAGATGAAAGATAGGAGTACAGAAGAAGAGGACACCCAGATGAAGATGGGGAGTACCCGAAGAAGAGGACACAGATGAAGATAGGAGTACCGAAGAAGAGGACACAGATGAAGATAGGAGTACCGAAGAAGAGGACACAGATGAAGACGTAGGAGATACAGAAGAAGAGGACACAGATGAAGATAGGAGTACCGAAGAAGAGGACACAGATGAGAGAGATAGGAGTACAGAAGAAGAGGACACAGATGAAGATAGGAGTACAGAAAGAAGAGGACACAGATGAAGATAAGGAGTACAGAAGAAGAGGACACAGATGAAGATGGGAGTACCGAAGAAGAGGACACAGATGAAGATAGGAGTACCGAAGAAGAAGAGGACACAGATGAAGATAGGAGTACCGAAGAAGAGGACACAGATGAAGATAGGGAGTACAGAAGAAGAGGACACAGATGAAGATGGGAGTACCGAAGAAGAGGACACAGATGAAGATAGGAGTACCGAAAGAAGAGGACACAGATGAAGATAGGAGTACCGAAGAAGAGGACACAGATGAAGATGAGGAGTACAGAAGAAGAGGACACAGATGAAGATAGGAGTACAGAAGAAGAGGACACAGATGAAGATGGGAGTACCGATGAAGAGGACACAGATGAAGATAGGAGTACCGAAGAAGAGGACACAGATGAAGATAGGAGTACCGAAGAAGAGGACACAGATGAAGATAGGAGTACAGAAGAAGAGGACACAAGGATGAAGATAGGAGTACCGAAGAAGAGGACACAGATGAAGATAGGAGTACCGAAGAAGACGACACAGATGAAGATAGGAGTACCGAAGAAGAGGACACAGATGAAGATAGGAGTACAGAAGAAGAGGACACAGATGAAGATAGGAGTTACAGAAGAAGAGGCCACAGATGAAGATAGGAGTACAAGAAGAAGAGGACACAGATGAAGATAGGAGTACCGAAGAGAAGAGGACACAGATGGAGGTAGGAGTACAGAAGAAGAAGACAGAGATGAAGATAGGAGTTGTGACGTGCCTGCCCCGCAGGAGGCACACGACATAAAGGCAGGTAGCAAGAACGAACTTCTGCGTAGCTCAGTTGGTAGAGCGACTTGTTCCGGAATAAGTGGACTCGGGTTCGATCCCCGGCGTGGACAAAAATGACGGAGAAATTTACTTCGTTATAGAGTGCAGAAGAAGAGGACACAGATGGAGACAGGAGTACAGAAGAAGAAGACATAGATGAAGATAGGAGTACAGAAGAAGAGGACACAAATGGAGATAGGAGTACAGAAGGAAAGGACACAGATGGAGATAGGACCACAGAAGAAGAAGATATAGATGAAAAATGAATGGCACTTCATCCCAGGATCCTAGAAGAGGAGAGAAAAATCACTGCACAGTTCCCCATTCATTGTATCATGCCATAATCATCATCACCCTGTAAAATGCAAAATCATTCTTTGTAATTCCGTAAGGGAAACTGCCATACCATGTGCGACGTCATATGCCGTATTTAGTGATCGTGTTTGGGAAAATAAAGGGCCAATCGGTCCCAAAGAAAAGAAAATTGTTCGTGGGGCAGAACAATTCTCCCAGTCGTCCCCACCATTTCCGCCCTTCGCCCAACAGCACGTCACACAACACAGCACGGGCTGGAGGAGTCCGATGATGGTCCCGCGGGGGTCGCGGTTGCTGTCCGGTGGCCCGGCTGATCCTAGCCAAGTGCTCGGGCCACCGGGTCAGAGTCTAGCAGGGTTGCCTTCGCAGCGCCTTCAAAGTAAAACATCTGAGTGAGTTTCATTTATCCTGTAGGAGCCATTCTCAGGGCAGAGCAAGTAGAAGTCATCAGTTCTTACTTTGATTATGGCAGCAAAATGTCATGAAATGTATACATAGTGTACTCAGAGTTTTTCGCTAAGTTTTTGTATCCTTTGACGTGGATCGGATTCAATCAAGGCCTCCAATTCGGTATTATGGAGAACTCCTTCTGGCCTACCGCGTGGTTCGCCTCCGACGCTCATATCGCCGGATCAAAATTTAGCAAATCAATGTTTGCGTTCACTAACGGTGCTTTCCTAAAATTCTGTATTGATGTTGAAAGTTGCCAGCAATGCACGGGATCGACATTTCATCTGCAATGATTTAAAATATCTCCTGTACTGGTGTGAAAATGCTGGAATTGCAATCTCTTACTGTAAGAAATACCAAGATCTACAAGTGTCCAAACAACGTACAAAGGACTCTCCTTCTGAAATATGAGTATATGGTCAGTGGCGTGTTCAAGGAAAGGGGATTTGGGGTGTTAACCCCTAAAATTTGGAACTTTCCGACATTGCAAAAACGTGATTTCAAAAGGCAAAGTTTTGTAGTATTTGAAATTGTTTTTTATGTTTCATGGCAACAATTAAACTTGTTTTCTCCATGAAAACGAGGAGCGGCAACGAGCCAAGCCAAAGAACCTTTCATTGCAAAGGACCAGGGTGTCCCATTGCAAAGGACCAGGGTGTCCCATTGCAAAGGACCAGGGTCGCCCATTGCAAAGGACCAGAATGTCCCATTGCAAAGGACCAGGATGTCCCATGGCAAAGGACCAGAATGTCCCATTGCAAAGGACCAGAATGTCCCATTGCAAAGGACCAGGGTGTCCCATTGCAAAGGAACAGGGTCACCCATTGCAAAGGACCAGGGTGTCCCATTCCAAAGGACCAGGGTGTCCCATTGCAAAGAACCAGGCTGTCCCATTGCAAAGGACCAGAGTCTCCCATTGCAAAGGGCCAGGGTCTCCCATTGCAAAGGGCCAGGGTGTCCCATTGCAAAAGACCAGGATGTCCCATTGCAATGCAAAACCAATAAATGGGTATACTGAAAGTTTCTGTGACGACGAGGGATGCCAAATTAAAATTCCATGACTTTATTTTTCATATTATTCTAAAGCATGCTCAAAAGCAAGGAGTTTTACAATCTGAACAGAACTACTTCTGGTTTTTGCACGATGTTCAAATGAAACACTGTTTGAAATCACTAACTTATTAAAATCTTTTATTTACAATTAAAAGATGTAATAATGCCGTAGTTTAAAAACCACAAGCTCGCTACGAGCTCATCTTCATATGTGAGACTTCAAATTAATGGAACAGGTGTTTATGTATCAAATTCTCCGTCACATGATTGAAAGATGCGAGACAAGCACGCGTGTAAACAATGAATGAAAAACTGCAAAAAATATCCCAGTGTGAGTTGTCACTTGAGTTCGAATGATCACTCAGGAAAGCTGGTATCCACGAGTTTGGGATACAGCAAGGGATTTCTTCATTACAACAGGACACGCCATATTCACGGATAAATAAACTTTCCTCCAAAAGTGTAGTGCATTTCGTATTCGCACTGGTGAGGACACAGGACTCTTCCCAAATTGGTACACGAGTTCTTTTCAAAGTCAGTCTCGATAGTGCCGTTTTTTGAGCACCCATTTTGACATTGCATCTATGTTCCATAATCCTGGTTCCCAATGTGCGTAATGTCGATCCTATGTAGACTTCGTCATCTAGTGACGAATCTGTAGCCCTTGGAAGTATACGATATACTCCAAATTTATGGTCGTTATTCGTAGGATCTTTTTCATTTCTGACCATGGATAGGATATTCTTTGTCCTAATTCCAAAGGATACGTTGTTGTGTCCGCAGCGATTCTTTAAGACTTTAATTACATTGCGGACACAGTCCATTGAACACACAAATCTATTTCTAATGGGTTCTTTCTGTAAAGTGAATTCTACTTGCATTCTAACCTTATATAGAATTGACGATATTTCTCGAATAGCCGTGGGTCAAGACAATTTCGTAAATTTTATTAAATTCTTGCTGGCGAAGAGCGGCAGAAGAGGAATGGGAAAAAGCTCGTCGTAAGAGGAAATACAGAGCTTAAAGTTTGTAGTTTGCCAGGTTAGCTGAATTTCTGGAAATAATAGTGGAATGCGACGAAGATTTGCGGTATACCGAGTACGAGATATTCTGGGTGTTAAGGTTGCAAACTAATTGAATGTCCAAGTATGGGAGGGAATAACTGGTGTCGGTTTTAATGGTAAAATTGATTGTGGTATATTGTGAGGATAATCGTTCAGAAAAAAGAGAAATTTCTGCAATGGATGATTTTCAAACAACAAGAACGTCGTTGACGTAGCGAAGATGTAGTAGTGATTAGGTTGGAGATTGAGCCAGAATTTTTTCTTCTAAGGATTGTAGCAGAATTTCAGCCAGTATAGGTGATAGGGTGGAGCCCATGGGTGTCCCCTCGAGTTGTTGATAAATTCGTTTATTAAACGAAAAATATGACCTTTTTTGCAATTTGTAAAAACTGATTTACATGGAGTCTATTTAATTTCAAGTGTGAGTAATGGATAAGGCAGGAAAATCGCAATGCTTTTCATCTGAAATTTGCAGATGAAAAGCGCTGCGATACACACTGAAGAGCAATTGAATTACAGACACCTGGCGTTATGCAAATGTAGCGCTGTGGGCGGCCCTGTAAACGGAAACGACATGAAGTATGCAGCGATCCGACAATATAAGGAGTGATGCGACGGGAATCAGTAAGAGTCGGACGCAGTATGGGTAAGACGAAAGATCTAAGCGCATTTGATCGTGGGCAAATTGTCGGGGCCTGACGATGGGTCACTCCATCTCGGAAGTCGTGCAGGCACTGGGATTTTCACGAGCCAGTGTGTCACAGGTGCACCGTGAGTACATCGAATCCGGTAAAACCATCCCTGCAAGGGCCAACTGCCATGGACAACAGCGTGTGGACGAGCGGGGTCATTGTCGGCTAGCTCGCATTGTAACAGCGGATAGACGGCCCTCAGTGCAAGAAATCACTCGGCAATTTAACGCTGGTGCACAAAAACGTGTAAGCAGCCACACCATCCAGAACCATCTACTCGCTATGGGGTACAGAAGCTATCGTCCCACGAGGGTACCGATGTTGACCGCACATCACAGGGTGCAAAGATTAGCATGGGCTTGGGAACATCGCCACTGGACCCTAGACATGTGGGAAAATGTTGCCTGGACTGATGAGTCGAGATTCACGTTGGTACATGCGGATGGCAGGATACGAGTACGGCGCAAACCACATGAAGCGATGGATCCTTCTTGCTAGCAGGGTACTCTTCAAGCTGGTGGGGGTGGTATTCTCATCTGGGGACTGTTTACGTGGACTGAAATGGGACCCCTGGTACGTGTGACATCGTCTCTCACAGGTCAACGTTACCGGGATATCCTGGACGACCATTTGCTCCCGTTTGTGCGTATTCAACATCCTATGTGGGACCTCATCCTGCAACAAGGCAATGCGGCTCCCGAATTGCATCCGAATGGTTGGATGAACACTCCACCAACGTGACCTCGCTTCCTTGTCCAGCTAGGTCACCTGACCTTAATCGGGCACATCTGGGATGCCATCGAGAGAGATGACCCCCTTCCATCAAATCTTCGTGAACTGTGGGAGCTTGTTCAGGGGTAGTGGATCCGTATGGCTTCCCAACGCTTCCGGTGCCTTTTCGAGTCCATGCCGAGACGAATCGCCGCCGTCATCAGGACGAAAGGTGGTGCTACACGTTACTAGACAGGTATCCCTAATTCAATTGCTCTTCAGTGTATGTACTATACACATCTTGAGAGATATCTTGCATTGCTAAGACACTTTGTAGAAGCTTTGAGTATTTCATATTGTAAAGTATCAGATTTTAAAATTGCTTGGGTCTAAATTAAGTGAATTAATGAGCTGAATGATGTGCCTTCATGAGTGTGAGAATTATCCAGTTATGCATGTTTGTTCAAATCTAGGTATCATTCTTCTGTTAATAGAACTATTCAGCTATAATATTGAACACATCACAGGTGATTGATCAGCTGCATGGAAGTTCACCTTGCCCCCCCAAATCAGTCTGTACCAAGTCTCAATAATGTTCATCGGTTAAAAATAAATTTAAAAAGGGATGAATAACTTAACATCTGTAGATATTTGAATTATTACCTGATTAAAAGCGAAATAGCAATACTAAACTTCTAAATAGTGTTTTACTTACCCGTCTATATTTTTAAGAGCGAATTTTTCCTTGCTAATATTAAGATTCAATAAAAGTAGACATTATTTCCTACTTTTCCCCGCACAGCGTCCCATATACGCTATCACCAACAAGTAATTGGACACCTGCGATAGCAAAGGAAAACGAAGTTTATTCACCTTCAATAGTTGGTGGAGCCTCCACGAGCGGTGATTACAGCTGCGACCCTCCGGGCATACTCTCAACTAGGCGATGTACGACGGCTAGCGGTATTTTCTTCCACTCGGCTTTGGAGAAGACAGGTCAGTTCCTTCACCGATTTCGGACGGTGGGGGCACCCCTTAAGTCGACGCTCCAACTCGTCCCAGAGGTGCTCGATAGGGTTAAGGTCCGGGCTCTGCGCAGGCCAGTCCATTCGATTAACCCCATTGTCACCATACCAAGTCATGGTGGACCTCGCAACATGACAGGTGGCATTGTCATCCTGAAAGTAACATGGGTCGACCCCGTAAAACTCCCATAACGTAGGAAGCGCATGGTGATCCAAAATGGTGCAGTAGGTCTCGGCGTTGAGTCTACCAGGAATTGCGACCAAGGGTCCCGTGCCATACCAGGAGAAACACCCACATAGCATAATTCCACTGCCGCCGAACTTCACAGTTGACACAATACATTCAGGCAGGAGGCGTTCTCCAGGCCGACGCCAAACCCAGACTATGCCATCCGAACGGTAGAGGGTGAACTTTGATTTGTCGCTCCACAGAACCTGTTTCCACTGTTCAACGGTCCACTGTCGATGTTCTTTGCACCACGTTAGCCGAGCAGCGCTATTGGACTTGGTGATCAAAGGCTTGTGCGCGGCAGCACGTCCATAATAACTGAGCAGATGGGCTTCCTTACGGATGGTATTCATCGAAAGAACACTCCTGGATGCCTGTTGAAACTCCTCGCGGATGTGGCCCATCGATTTGGTGCGGTTCTTCGGAATTTCTCTGGCCAGCACCCTTCGGTCTTTAACTCCCAGTTTTGTGGGTCTTCCTGGTCGGGGTACATTCCGACAGTCACCTATTATCTTCCACTTGCCAATCACGTAGGCCACTGTCGATTTTGGGTACTTCAACTCGTTGGATATGTCACGTATGGATCGGCCATTTCTGTGGTACCCGACGATTACACCTTTCTCGAAATCAGAGAGCTCCGAACTGCGTGGCATCTTGCATGCGACTGGTCGCGTTGTTGTTTCCCACACGATATTTAACGGCGGCGGCCGTGACGTGTATCAGAACCGCAGATGTCATCGATTGCAGGGATGTCCAATTACTTGTTGGTAGATAGTGTATTAAATCAACTTTTAAATTAATTGATAATATTTATTTGCGGCAAAATGTACTTACTCTTTCAAGAATGTGGACGGGCGGGATGGGCTTCATCTTGTGCTGTGCCTAGGGCCCGATTCTGTGTAAATCGGAGTTGCTCACGGTGTTAGTTAAACCTTGAAACAAAAAGCAATAAATGGCGCATATTACGCATTAAATTTGCAAAATTCGTGTTTCTGGATGAATCCGAAAAGTTTAAGCTCTAATCCCTATTTCTGCAAACATGAAAAAAAAAAAAAAAAAAAAAGAGAGAAACAAAGAATCTGGGTGCATCGCTATTTGTCATTCAACCATTTTAGTTTTAGAAACCGTTTTTGGACACTGAGAAGCAATAGATGAAGGAGTAGGAGCAGTGGCGATCGTATGCCACTGATTACGTGAACACCTTGTCCAATCAGTGCGCTTTTAAAATGAAAAGCTAGCGATAAGAAGAACTTATCTAGGATTGCAATTCTTTTCTGTTGGAGCACTAAGTAATTTACAAGTGGGAAACTTTATTTATATGGAATTGCAGTGAACCGAACTACCCTAGTGTATATCGAACACGCTGAAAACATCTGGTGTTTGCGATAAATCAATACGCAACTAGTAAGTAATGTAATCCGATATTTTTTTTTTATTCTCGGTAAATGTCACTGGTTGATTTTTAGCAAGTTTTAGAAAAGATAAATGTGTCGCTGACGAACTATGGAAAACCTATCGCGTTATTTAACAAAACACGAAAAGATACCGGACAGTCATATATTTAAAGGGCTTGGAAAATTCGATTCGAAATTTCTCATCGCTTAAAGAGCAAACGTTGTGAAAAACAGGAATTATCAAGAGACAGGTGTCGAGCTCTCAGGAAACCTAGGTAGAGCCATGAAACTTAAAGTTGTTTCTTTCCACTTTAACGAGAAAATCATTTTTGGAGAAGGAGAGCGGTTGAATTTTTGATTTGGTAAAACAATAAAAAATAAAATAAAATTAAAAAAAAAGGGATCAGGATGCAAAAAAATTTCCCACGGAAGCCACTGGAAACTTCTGGTACAGACTGCTCTTGAATATTTTTCTTTCTGTATTCTCAATAGACAAATAATTGTTATCATTAAATTGGTTATTTCAGAATGTGTTACCAAAAGGCATTAAAAATAAACAGAGGTATTTTTTTCAACCAGAATTTGACAGACCTGGGTGTGTGAGGTGCGTGAAGCTCCATGGTGAACAACGGATTGGAGCTATTCTTGATGTGTGAGGATTGGAGCAGCTCTTGAATATGTGAGATGTGAAGCTCCATGGCGAATAACGCAGTGGAGCAGTTCTTGATGTGTGACGTGTGAAGCTCCACGGTGAACAACAGATTGGAGCAGTTCTTGATGTGTGAGAATTGGAGCGGTTCTTGGATGTGTGAGGTGTGAAGCTACATGATGAACAACGGATTGGGGCAGTTCTTCATGTGTGAAAATTTGAGCAGTTCTTGGATGTGTGAGGTGTGAAGCTCCATGGTGAACAACTGATTAGGGCAATTCTTGATGTGTGAGGATTAGGGCAGTTCTTGTGTGATGATTAGGGCAGTTCTTGATGTGTGATGATTCGGGCAGTTCTTGATGTGTGATGATTCGGGCAGTTCTTGTTGTGTGATGATTCGGGCAGTTCTTGTTGTGTGATGATTCGGGCAGTTCTTGTTGTGTGATGATTAGGGCAGTTCTTGATGTGTGATGATTAGGGCAGTTCTTGATGTGTGAGGATTACGGCAGTTCTTGTTGTGTGATGATTAGGGCAGTTCTTGATGTGTGATGATTAGGGCAGTTCTTGTTGTGTGAGGATTAGGGCAGTTCTTGTTGTGTGATGATTAGGGCAGTTCTTGACGTGTGAGGATTCGGGCAGTTCTTCATGTGTGAGGATTAGGGCAGTTCTTGTTGTGTGAGGATTAGGGCAGTTCTTGGATGTGTGAGGTGTGAAACTCCATGGTGAACGACGGATTGGGGCAGTTCTTGATGTGTGAGGATCGGAGCAGTTCTTGGATGTGTGAGGTGTGAAGCTACATTGTGAGCAACGGATTGGGCAGTTCTTCATGTGTGAAAATTAGAGCAGTTCTCGGATGTGTGAGGTGTGAAGCTACATGGTGAACAATGGATTGGGGCAGTTCTTCATGTGTGAAAATTAGAGCAGTTCTTGGATGTGTGAGGTGTGAAGCTCCATGATGAACAACTGATTAGGGCAATTCTTGATGCGTGATGATTAGGGTAGTTCTTGTTGTGTGATGATTAGGGCAGTTCTTGATGTGTGATAATTAGGGCAGTTCTTGATGTGTGATGATTAGGGCAGTTTTTGATGTGTGAAGATTACGGCAGTTCTTGTTGTGTGATGATTAGGGCAGTTCTTGATGTGTGAGAATTAGGGCAGTTCTTGTTGTGTGAGGATTAGGGCAGTTCTTGGATGTGTGAGGTGTGAAACTCCATGGTGAACGACGGATTGGGGCAGTTCTTGATGTGTGAGGATCGGAGCAGTTCTTGGATGTGTGAGGTGTGAAGCTACATGGTGAGCAACGGATTGGGCAGTTCTTCATGTGTGAAAATTAGAGCAGTTCTCGGATGTGTGAGGTGTGAAACTCCATGGTGAACAACGAATTGGGGCAGTTCTTGATGTGTGAGTATTGGAGCAGTTCTTGGATGAGTGAGGAGTGAAGCTACATGGTGAACAACGAATTGGGGCAGTTCTTGATGTGTGAGGATTGGAGCAGTTCTTGAATATATGAGGTGTGAAGCTCCACGGTGAACAACGGTTTGCCGCCCCGGTGGCTCAGTGGTCTAAGCGATGGCCTCTAATCATTCGTCCGAAAGGGGTCCGGGTTCGAATCCCGGTTAGACATGGATGTGGTGTTCGTCTTACGGCACTGGCTCTCTCCCTTCCCCGGAGCCTGTGACCCTAAATTAGGGACGGGCAACTGCTTATAGCCCATTGAGTTGCTCACGGTGGTCGTTAAACCTCCAATTAAGAAAAAAGAAGAAGAGCAACGGATTGGGGTAGTTCTTGATGTGTGAGGATTGGGGTAGTTGTTGGATATGTGAGGCGTGAAGCTCCATGGTGAACAACAGGTTAGGGCAGTTCTTGATGTGTGAGGATTGGCACAGTTCCTGGATGAGCGAGGAGTAAAGCTCCATGGTGAACAACGGATTGGGACAGTTCTCCTGGTCCAATCTACAGTGTAAGGAAGATGGTTATGAGTCAGTGGTGGATGAATTCCTACTCTAAAGGAAGTAGCCTAATACGTAAAACGGATAGCCGTAATTTTAAAGAAATTACTGACACTACAGCGATCTGTTACAGTTCGATGGAACTGAGAAGGAGATGTATGCGTACGGAAGGAAGTTATGTTTAAATACGCTATAACAAAGTAAATTTCTCCGTCATTTTTGTCCACGCCGGGGCTCGAACCCGGGTCCCCTCATTCCGGAGTAAGTCGCTCTACCAATTGAGCTACGCGGACGTTCGTTATCGCTGCTATCTGCCTTTATATCGTATGCGTTCTGCTGGTCAGGCACGTCACATCCCCCCCGAAAGAGGGCCGGGGGCATGGCCCACGGGTCAGCCGTGACCATGAATCGTTGCAGGCCGCTATCCGTTGTAGAACGTGCACTTGAGAACTCCCAGTCAATCTAGTGTGTGGAATGCAACGTCACACACATTTATTTTTCGAATCGCTGAAGAAGGGATTCTCTTATTTTTCGTATCTCGCGGTGTGGAAAGAACATCACACCATTGCGAAATCTTGAACGGCAGGGTCATCCGGGAAGTTCGGGCGCCATTATAACGAAGTAAATTTCTCCGTCATTTTTGTCTAAACCCGAGTCCCCTCATTCCGGAATAAGTCGCTCTACCAATTGAGCTACGCGAACGTTCGTTATCGCTGCTATCTGCCTTTATATCGTGTGCGTCCTGCTGGGCAGGCACGTCACAACGCACACCGGCCACTGCATTAGAAACTTTTATGCAGATGTACCCGAACGTCACTTACATGCAAAACATGTGGTCATGTGATCTAGGCAACTATTTCTGACTGCTGGTCATCAGTAATCGTCAGTAGTGTTGATCATAATGGGGAAAACAAAGGATATTTTGGAGTTTAATAAAGGGATTATTGTGGGTGCGGGCCTGGCTGGAACGACGATTTTCAAGACATCAGAGCTGTCTGGTTTCTCAAAAGGTGATATAACCTCGGGTCTTTAAGCAATGGAAAAATAACCCACATTACTTGTCTAAGAGGAGTAACTGTGACGCCACAACAATCTGTCAGGATCAAGATCGCCATCATCTGAGAAGGCCTGTAGGGAGAAACAGGGGTTTCTGTGTGCAGCAATTGACCGAACCATTCAATGAAGGATGTTCCCGAACTGTGAGCTGAGAATTGAATAGGATTGCTACTGGCAGTCACATGACTACACGGAAACCACTGATTTCTGCGAAGAACCGGAAAGTTCGTCTACAGTGGTGTCAGGAACACTGTAAGTGAACACTGGAAAACTGGGAAAAAAAGCCACGTGGTCCAAAAAGTTGCTGTACACTTTTTTCTATACCGACGGTTGGCAGAGAGTTTGGCGGGAGTCCCATGATGCAATGGTCTCTGATCACCTTGTAAACACAACTCAAGGTTCTGGAGGTGTGGTATTGGGCACGTTCTGTTGGTTCGGAACAGGTCCCCTGATATTGCTCGAAGGCCGAGTGTCCTCCAAGGATTTTCTGAACATTGTTGAAGATCAAGCCCATCCTGCAATGTTGACTTTTTATCCGGCAGCTAATGGATGTTTCGTGGATGATAATGCTACTCAGCATAGCGCAAGATGTGTTCATCAGCGGCTCAGTGAGCTTGACAACAACTTCCACCACCTTCGCTGGCCACCACAAAGACCAGATATGTATCCCATTGAGAATGTATGGGACATGTTACAAAAACAGATCCAGGAGCAAAGTCCTTTTCCGTCGAATCTGAGCCAGTTAAACGACTGTCTGATGAGCGTCTGGTATGCTGTAGACATAGATGCACTCCAACACCTTATGGAATCTATGGAAAACGGCATAGGTGCTGTAATTCGGGCTAAAGAAGGCACAACCCGATATTGAAAAAAAGTTTCTAATTCAGTGGCCGGTATGTGTATATTTGGAATGTGAGCATGTTGCAGCTATTGGTATTCTATCATTGCTGAGGTGATGCTCTCGTATATTCCCCAGAGTTGGGCAGGAATGCATTACAAAGTAATGGAAGTACAGATTATAATTAACGTGTAATGCATTACAAGGTAATCCGAAGTATAGTTTGCACAAGGTAATGGAATTAATCTGTAATGCATTACAATGAAGAGGATATAATTCAATTATTTAATAATGCCTTTCAGACACAATGGAATTATTTAGTAATGAAATTACACAATTTGCAAATAATAATTACATACTAATAGTCAATAGAAATGGTTGGTTGGTTGATTGATTGTTATGGCGCAAGGGCCATGTTTGGCCAAAGAGCGCCAGACATAAGACAAACAAACAGTATTAAAAAAAAAACGTGGCATAAATCCCAAAATCTGGCTGACCAAGTAAAACCGAACCATGAGAATGATGGAAGGGTCAAAAAAGACAATGAAACAAACAGTATTAAAAACATGGTACAATGGTTAGAAACTAGCTGATTAAGTAAAACTGAGGAATGAGAATGATGATAGGGCCAAAATCCAGATACGTTTACAAAAGTCAATTTGTTTAAAAAAAAAATGAAAACACGGTAGCAGTATCGCAGTGGTCATTTAGGAGCCGCTGCAGTGCAGCGGCATCCCCGATCAACAAATGAGAATGAAAAAAAAATGAAAACACATATCACGGAAACGAACACAACTACACATAAGATGAGTCACAGGAGAGGGACGAACTGTCACTCTCCTCCCCCTTATGTTCCCCCATAATGTTGGTTGAGGGTGGGGACCTCGCTGAGTCTGGGACAGTTGCAATGTTGGTCAGTTGGACCGCGACAGTTGGATGGGTTGGATGGACACTGCACACCTTTGTGGATTTAGGGCCGGGTCTTCCACACGTGCAAGCTTTCTGCTGGAAACTGGAAGAGTCGGTCGTCTTCAACAGAGAAGGCGCAAAGTCAGCTGGCCGAATAAGCTGGAGCTCGGAGAAATCCACCTGTGTCGCTTGTTCAGCTGTAGATCTTTTGGCAAGTCCGGCGAGAGCTACAGGGCGCGGGACAAAGGGCTGCACGGGTTGTGGCAGAGACTGAACTACTGCGGCAAAAGTACGCTGTCGGTTGTTGGGAATACCCAACTTGGCCTTGGCAGCAGGGTACGAGAGGCCTTCCAGGGTCTTGAGGCGCTGGATCGCCATCTCGTCCTTCCATTTCATACAGTTGCGGGAGTAAGCTGCATGGGCCTCACCACAGTTAACCCAGCAGGCCGCAGAAGTGCAACCTTCCCCGTCATGTTCACTGGAGCCACAATTTGCGCAACGAGCGGAACTGTTACATGAACGTTGTGAATGCCCGTACCTCTGGCACCTGAAACAGCGCAGAGGACTGGGAATGTACGGGCGAACTCCACAGACCAAGTAGTCAGCTTTGATTTCGGTCGGAACTTTCGGGGAGTTAAAAGTCAAGATTATATTTTAAGACTTAATCAAAGAACCATCGCGCCGGAACATCATACGACGTGCAGCAATAACACCCTGATCTGCTAGTTCACTCACCAATTCATCCTCACTGCATGCCAAGAGATCAAACTCCGAAATAACACCCCGAGAGGTGTTAAGAAACGGGTGAGGCGTCACTTTGACAGGAATGCCTTGAAGATTAGTGAGGTGCAGAAGAGTGTTACTCTGAGAAACACTGCAAGTTTGGACAAGCAGGTCCCCAGAGCGAAGCTTCCTCACAGACTTCAAGGAGCCAACTGCAGCGTCCAAAGCTTTAGAAATGAAAAAGGGAGATCTGGTGGACAGTCTCTCATTCGGATCGATGGATTCTACAACTAAGTGTGTAGCATGCGTATTCACAGCAATCGAGGGGAGACGACGCTTCAGAGCGACTGGTACAGCTGCCGAAGACGAGGTTCCACGTTCTTGGTCCAGGTCATGATCTAAAGACCGTTTAAGGTTATGGGACTTGGTAGGTTGAGAAGACGAAGGGGAGTCACTGTCAACTATCATTTTCTCAGGTGACTTGAGTTTGGAGTTTTTATTTTTGTTTTTACCCATGGAAAAAAGGAGGAGGATTTGTCTGCAGACTACTCCACCCACCACCGAGCCCTACAAGGGAGAACTGGAGGTCTGCAAGCCAACAAAATGACGCTGGACACAGTTCTGGAGCGTATACGCTGCAGATATAGTCCGTTGGCTGTGATCACACGCACTCGGCGGACACTTCGGCCTCCAGAGTTCCGTCATGTCAACTCCTTTGGCATGATCCCACAGCCCCCGGGCTTACCCTGCCGTGCTATACGACAATAAAGCCGCTAAAACCGTGTACACAACTTGGTACAAGATTTCTGACTACAGGTGGGTTAGCCTCTAGCCTCCCGTTTACAGCGAAGCCGAGGTCGAAGAGGAGTGTTGGTACACAGGAGGCACTTTTCCGGTCTCCTGCGACCTCAGCCGCCAGACATCCCATTTCCGCCTCACGGGTCTCCGCACGCGGCAAACATGCAGGTAGGTCTAGCACCCAAACCAGCTAAAAGGAAAAAGTAATACAAGGAAGACAAAATCCTGAAGTGGAACCTAAACGGAATCTCAGCAACCTACGAACTGAGCGGTTAATATAAACAGTTAGTAGTGGAGGGTAACAAAACCACAAGACCGGGGTGTTAGTACATAGCGTGGTAGCGATTAGTTAGAGTGTAAAACACGGGCAACTGGCCAGTGCAGAAAATAAATAAAAACGAAAAAGCGAGGCACAAGACCAGCTCGGGATCGTGGGGGCGCGACTCCCCAACAGCTGGATGAACAGCCGTCCCTGCAAACTCCAACAGCACCGAAATAAAACACAAGCGGTGGCATGACATCAGATGTTGACCAGTCACAAGGTCAGCTAGGGCCGTGGGGGCGCCGCTCCCCAAATAACTGGAAAACCAGTTATCCCCGTGCGGGGTAATGGAAATGTAGGTGTGCCAAAAGCTATGTCTAGAAAAGTCGGCCATGTAACATACCAGGCAGAGACCGAAGTGTCGTGTAGAATGTTCTAGAAGCGGCAAGAATAGGTTAGACGTTTGTCGAATGTTCCAGAATGATCGCGCAGTGGGAAGTTGAAGAGCTTTATGTAAAGCAAGAATATTCCAGAAGGTTCAGGTCCTGTCGTGAAGTATATATATATAAAGGAGCAGTCGCTCGCTAGTCCAGTGTTCGTATCGGACAAGTAATGGACAAAAACACTTGAGAAGAAGTACGGCAAAACTGTCAAGAGTTCGCAAATTTCTGTAATATTCGGCCGTGCATCCTGAGTTGCTGAACCGTGAGTGTAGTGCTAATATGTGCTTGTGGCTATAGTGGGGTGATTATTTTGGACAGTGAAACGTATGTAATGGACGAGAATACTGTACTGGAGATGGACGAAATAAGTATCTCTAACCGAAATAAACATCCCATTCGTACTTACTTCATATGTATTATTTCGTTCAAATCACTTTACTTGCGGCGAAGACGAGGATACTACTCATGTCATACACGTACAATCTCCAATACCTACATACACGAATTTGAAGTCTGAGGGATAGAACAATTGTGAAATAACCTACACAACGTCTAAGGACGTACTGGTTGCTGGTTTATTCACGTTGCATTGTTACCCATAAATTATTGGTTAATATCCAACATATAGCTAACCCTTAACCATTACGATTATAATGGGTAACTGCTACATGTCATTACAATTACCATGTAATTCTAATGACCAGTTCACCATTACCATGTAATGGTAACGCTAAGTTCTAGTTACCATTACGCTGCAATGCATTACCGATTAATTCAATTACGATTTTGCCCAACTCTGATATTCACTTCTTTTCCTCTGTTTTTATTTTTAGACCACATCTCCTTAAGCTGCTGTGAATATCATTACCAATGAGTTTCGGACCTACTGCATGTGAAGCGGCTCCGACCAGAAGGTAATAGATTTATTTTTTGTTGTACGGAATATACACCGTCTGACAATAAAGTTCCAGGACAGCTGCTGTTACAAATAAAGTTAAATGCACTCAGTCCAACTGTGGTTATGGTTCCTCAAAGTAGTCCCTCTTCTTATCGATGCGCCATTTTGATCGCTCCATTAGATGTGGGAAACACTTTTTGAATTCCTTTGCCCGGAACAGTATTCATTTCCGCGTTAACGGTTTTCTTGGTGTTCTGAACAGTCATGAAACGTCGTCCTTTCAACGCCATTTTCACTTTGGGGAACAGGAAGTAGTCGGCAGGAGCTAAGTTCGGGGAGCAGGGCGGATGGTTGAGCCTGGGTATTCCAGACATCGCGAGGAACTGTGTCACCGACAGTGCCCTGTGGGCAGGAGGCGCTTGAAAATCTCGGAAAAAGGAAGTGGGAAGGCATCTTCCCCTTCCCGAGATCTTCCTTTAGAATTAGCCGGATTGTTTCACGGTTGATATGGAGTTTGTCCTCTATCATCCGTACCGTCATTCGACGGTCTGACTGCGCCAGAGCGCGAACTTTCTCCACCATTTCCTCAGAACGGCTGGCTGACGGTTTTCTAATCCTTGGGTCATCCCAAACGTTTTCCCTTCCCTCGCGAAAGCGGGCATACCATTCAAAAACGTGACCACGTGATAGGACATTGTCCCCGTAAACAATTTTGATCATTTCGAAGGTCTCCGTTGCCGACTGGCAGCAAAATTTGATGTTTACTCTCTTCTCTCTGTTCAAATCCATGATAATGGTCCTTGGGGTCTACCTTCTATTAACAGTCTCCAGAATCTGATAGGTCTGCACTTTCTTAGATCTTCACGTGTCCTGCAAAAGAAGGAAAACAGTTACAATTTGTCCCATAGAGCATATTTTTACCACTACCATTAACAGAGTGATACCCACTGTCCTGGAGCTTTATTGTGAGACAATGTATGTGTAATAATAAAACAAGGTTTTCGAAACTTGCTGTTAATGCACGATGTTCAAACTTGCTGAATGATTCCAGTTATAGGCAAACTTTAATAACTAAAAACACACACAAGTTAAAATATATATACATGGTTAAAATAACATGAGTACTTTCGTGCTCGCTACGAGCACATCATCAGATGAAAGACCAAGTTGGAGTTCCAGAAACACATTTATATACGGGTGCCGTTGCCAAACGTTCTCAATGAGGAAACAAATTCAAGAACGTTCTCTTGCTTTAACGTAATATGAGAAAATAGAGGCCTATATAGTTTGGAACTCGAGGCCATCAGTCAGATTAAGAGACTGAGACTTAAATATTATAATTCCATTCGTAAAGGGGACATAGTTAAAAGGAAAATATCTCTTTATAATCAGCATTGAGGTGCAGTACCGGATCTGTTATCCGGCATCTCAAAATCCAGAATGACTCAAAATAAAAACGAAAAAAGGCAAATTTTTGAAGCGGATATTCTGAATTTTTGAAGCTCTTTCTTTTTTTTTTTTCGGGAAAAGCGTATTTTATATTTTTTTTCTCGATATTTTATTTCGAAAGAGAATTGGTTTTTAGACAAGATATGTAGCGTTGCCCATACCGGTGTTTTACGACGCCAATAACACACACAATTGGAAGAATCTGTGAACTAGGGGAGTGAAAATCAGTTGAGGAAAGATGTATGTGGCTCACTGGAGCACCCACGCAGGGGGCCTTCGGGGCCCCAAGGAGATTAAGAACGACTTACGTCACAAATTTAACATTAAAAACATAGTATTTTACGTGTTCAAAAAACTACATAGTGTCTGATTATCACATGGTGTCTTCTCAAAGCCCCAAAGAGATTAAGAGCGACGTACGTCACAAATTAAACATTCAAAAATGTTATTTTACGTGTTCAAAAAACTACATAGTGTCTGACTATCACATGGTGTCTTCTCAAATCCTCAAAGAGATTAAGAGCGACGTACGTCACAAATTAAACATTCAAAAATATTATTTTACGTGTTCAAAAAACTACGTAGTGTCTGACTATCACATGGTGTCTTCTCAAAGCCCCAAAGAGATTAAGAGCGACGTACGTCACAAATTAAACATTCAAAAATATTATTTTACGTGTTCAAAAAACTACGTAGTGTCTGACTATCACATGGTGTCTTCTCAAAGCCCCAAAGAGATTAAGAGCGACGTACGTCACAAATTAAACATTCAAAAATATTATTTTACATGTTCAAAAAACTACGTAGTGTCTGACTATCACATGGTGTCTTCTCAAAGCCCCAAAGAGATTAAGAGCGACGTACGTCACAAATTAAACATTTAAAAATATAACTTTACATGTTCAAAAAATTACATAGTGAGTTCTATTACATGGTGCTTTCTTTCCAAAGCCCCCAAAAGATTAACAGCGACGTATATCACAACCGTATATAAACTATAGGCGTACACTATATATATGTACACACATTGTGTACGTACACTATATATATATATATGTACACATATTGTGTAAGTCTATATACACTATCTACCAACAAGTAATTGGACACCTGTGATAGCAAAGGAAAACGAAGTTTATTCACCTTCAATATTTGGTGGAGGCTCCACGAGCGGCGATTACAGCTGCGACCCTCCTGGGCATACTCTCAACCAGGCGTTGTACGACGGATAGCGGTATTTTCTTCCACTAGGCTTGGAGAAGATAGGTCAGTTCTTTCACCGATTTCGGACGGTGGGGGCACCCCTTAAGTCGACCCTCCAACTCGTCCCAGAGGTGCTCGATAGGGTTAAGGTCCGAGCTCTGCGCAGGCCAGTCCATTCGATTAACCCCAGTGTCACCATACCAAGCCATGGTGGACCTCGCAACATGACAAGTGGCATTGCCATCCTGAAAGTAACATGGGTCCACCCCGTAAAACTTCCACAATGTAGGAAGCGCATGGTCATCTAAAATGGTGCAGTAGGTCTCGGCGTTGAGTCTACCAGGAATTGCGACCAAGGGTCCCGTGCCATACCAGGAGAAACACCCCCATAGCATAATTCCACCGCCGCCGAACTTCACAGTTAGAGCAATACATTCCGGCAGGAGGCGTTCTCCAGGCAGACGCCAAACCCAGACCCTACCATCCGAACGGTAGAGGGTGAACCTTGATTCGTCGCTCCAGAGAACCTGTTTCCACTGTTCAACGGTCCACTGTCGACGTTCTTTGCACCACGTTAGCCGAGCAGCGCGATTGGACTTGGTGATCAAAGGCTTGTGCGCGGCAGCACGTCCATGATAACCGAGCAGATAGGCTTCCTTACGGATGGTATTCATCAAAAGAACACTCCTGGATGCCTGTTGAAACTCCTCGCGGATGTGGCCCATCGATTTGGTGCGGTTCTTCCGAATTTCTCTGGCCAGCACCCTTCGATCTTTAACTCCCAGTTTTGTGGGTCTGCCGGGTCGGTGCACATTCCGGCAGTCACCTCTCATCTTCCACTTGCCAATTACGTAGGCCACTGTCGATTTTGGGTACTTCAACTCGCTGGATATGTCACGTATGGATCGGCCATCTCTGTGATACCCGACGATTACACCTTTCTCGAAATCAGAGAGCTCCGAACTGAGTGGCATCTTGCATGCGATTGGTTGCGTTGTTGTTTCCCACACGACATTTAACGGCGGCGACCGTGACGTGTATCAGGACCGCAGATATCGTCGATTGCAGGGGTGTCCAATTACTTGTTGGTAGATAGTGTATATACAGCCCCCTCCAACAAGAATTCCTGGGTGTGCCACTGGGGTGGCTGCACTATCAGAGGAGGAGGGAAGATTGGTTGAAACTCTCCTGTTGTTAGTGCAGCACGCTGGAATCGTTTCACTCTCCTTTGCCTTTCGGCTTTGACTGGGATAAAAAAATTAGGAAAATTTATTTTGCGAAATATTCACAAACTGGCGATAATTTAATGAACTTCATGAATAGATAATAAGAACGAACCCTTCAATTTTGTGTGAATCGTATAATTTTTTTATTTTTCGATTCTAGTATTTTTTGCTCCCTATACGTCTAACGGAAAAAATTTCGACCCTATTTCTTCAGCGAAGAAATATTTCCCATACATCAAAATAAGCCCACTGATAAAAAAACATCCTAACTTAGATTGTACAATCGGTGTTTCTTTGCAAAAACTTTCTTCAACTATATTAAAATTTAATAACTTTACCTCGATGTAGTGGTAAGAAAGAATGGCGCCATCTGTTAGCAAATATCATAGTCCCATCGGAGCAAAATTATTGATATTTAATATAGTTCAGGAATTTGCAAAAAACACCGATTGTGCAATCTAAGGATTTTTTTTTATCAATCGGCCAATTCTGATGTATGGGAAATCTTTCTTCGCTGAGGAAATAGCGCCGAATTTTTTTTCCATTGGAAGTATAGGGAGCAAAATCACTGTCCGCAGGATAATTTTTGAAGCTATGAATCTTTCCCGATTGTAGTAAAGTAAATCCCAAGTAAAATATTTCGCGAAGTTAAAACCATTCTTGAAATATGATCGTGCCGTATGCTGTCTCATGAAGCGACGCAACAATAGTTAATTTCATTGTCACTCAACAATATGTTTTACTGAACTATCACTATACTTCGATTCACCCTAAGATGACACTGAAGGGGAAGGTACGTGAACCCTATATCGCAGCGACTAAAAGTAGTTCCCAACATTTTTCGTGAAAACCAACACATTTATTACCTAGAATCATACTTTATATTATTTATTTTCAGAAATTAAGTTTTAAAATTAGACCAACACACGCATGCGTAAATATGCAGTGTTTGGAAGACAAGGATGCCAATGAGTTGATGGGGAAAGTGATTGACAGCTGCTAACAGCAGGACACAGTGGGGATTCACGCGGATGAACTCTTGGCCGTCCCCGAAGGTTCAGTGAGTACGTAGGCTCTTGTACCTTAAACTGCAGTGTCACCTTAAGGTGAATCGAAGTATAGAAGGTCTCTTCATTACTTCACCGTCGGACGACCACGTCTTCTATCACGACATGAGAAACGCGCTCTCCACGGCAGCATTGAGAAATGTGTTCTTAAGATTTACCGTTGAAGATAGCACGTTGGATTTCATTCAAGTTTGGAAAACGTTCTCTCTGTATGCGTTCAGTTGCCAGAGTTTGAAAATTGACGCCGTTGACGATAGCACGTTGGATTTCATTCAAGTTTGGAAAACGTTCTCTCTGTATGCGTTCAGTTGCCAGAGTTTGAAAATTGACGCCGTTGACTTGACCGATCCCGTCGTTCAGAGATGTAACATACATCTTCTCTTCGAGACTTGCTTGGCTAACAACGATGACATAGCAATTCCGTGCTTTGAATGTAGAGTTAAATATAGAAGATACAACTTTACTAGGGAGGGAGGGGGTAGCTATTTATCA
Organism: Macrothele yani; assembly: GCA_039090855.1. Taxonomy (NCBI): domain Eukaryota; kingdom Metazoa; phylum Arthropoda; class Arachnida; order Araneae; family Macrothelidae; genus Macrothele; species Macrothele yani. The sequence goes on along the minus strand of CM077009.1, from coordinate 63,904,787 downwards.
GAAACGCGGCAAGCGCATGTTGTACCTCCTCACATGGACACTGTCTTTCGTCAAAGTTCAGGGTTCGGAGTTTCTTATAAACACATAGGTGAAATAGTTTCTTCTGAATGTACGATGCCTAATTGCCAAACTTTCCTATCGATTGCATAATACATATCTCCGGGTAATAAGATCGATGATATTATAGAACGTTCAATTTGTACTTCTTCCCTACACATACAAGGAATCTGCTATTATGAAAAGCTCCAAAAATTATCACTTGATGCCGATGATACTAGCCGGAGATTTGAACATTAACTTTGCTAAGCCAGAATATAAACCAGTGGTCTCAAATTCAGACCTTTTGAAGGGTCACTTTTCAGTTTTGAAGAAACGTAGGAGGCCGCATGAATATTAATAAATTTCTTATGAATAAATATCAAGTTTACAAAACTACTCCAATGGCTTGGCGCTACAGTGGAATGTTATTTCTAAATAGTAAAAACAAATGCTTCATCAATCACTTTTACATAACAATTATTTTCACTTAAATCTTAAAACAATCACATTTTACTAACTGAACACGGTCTGACCAGATACTTGGGCTCGTTTTTCGGTCACTAACTTAACGATATTTGGAATAACGTCCTTTGAACATGCTACTTTTAAAAGTGAGCATAACTGACTGTCACTTAACCTATTCAAGAAACTTTACTTTGTCCGTTCTTGAGAACAACTGTTCACATGAGTATGTTGTCTCGAACATAGACAGAACCCGTGCAGCTGGGCTATGAATGTTTACATACTTGTCCTTTGAAACTCACTGGTAAAACTCTGTTAGAATGTAGCAGTTGAATTTTTGTTTTAGGAAAGAATCACACTGAAGGTCTATTTATTCAAGCTGAAGTTCTTCAGGTACATTGTCAGGTTTATAGGAAAATGGAGACTTGAATATATTGAAAAAATATTTTCCATGTATTTGAAACATTCAAACCGCCTGTTGAAATTCTCTTTTAATATAACTATCTTCGTAGAAAATTTACACAGTTGATTTCTTCTTCTTCAGCTGAAGCATTTAAAATGGAAAAGTAAGCAAGATTTCCTACTCTGAGTTGAGCTGAAGTTTCCTCTGATATGCGTGAACATTATCAATAATAACAACGACTAGCTTATTTTGGCCTTGTAGTTTGACATTCAAATATTTTAAGTATCCAGTTATATCTGTGCTGAATGCCAGATCATGTAATAATTTTGGATCATCAAAAAGCGAGACGTCCTGAGCTTTACTTCCAAGCAACATCTTTATTTCGTCTCTCAAATCGAAAAAAACTTGTTACTTATGAAGTGGATGGCTTTGCTAAGCGTTACTATGTTTATATTATATTTAATATATTATAATATACTTGAAAATAAGATAATTTATTTTTATTTCTGTAATCATTCACGTGGCCCGCGGGTCGCGAGTTTGAGACCGCTCATCTAAACCCTTTGTCGATTTCCTGAATGCGAAGAGTTCGGTCTGAAAACCACTTTAGATTTCAATGTTTTTACGACAAACGGGAATACTACAATCGATGCTGTTTTTCAGAGACAGTTGAGTAGTCTAGATTCACAAGTTTACATGTAATACTTTAGTTACCATAAGCCTATTTATTGTATCTGCTTTACTTGATAAGAATGCAATGTGTTGCACACAAACAAACGTATACTCTAAAATAGCCGAAATAGTCTTACAGCAACTGGAAAACCAAGTGATTGAGCAGTGCCCTTTAAAGTCACTCTTATTTTTAAGATATGTCGATGATGTGTTGGTTATCTGGCCTCACTCAGTTCCCGTCCTCCAGGATTTTGCTGATTTGCTTTCCACTCATTCCCCCACCATTAAATTTACAATTGAACTTGAGACTCAGGGATCGTTACCTTTTTTGGATTCCTGTTTAACACGTAACACCTCCAACCGTTCCTTTTCATTCTCCGTCTATCGAAAACCTTCTGCACCCCCTGCACTGATTCCATTTGACTCAGCCAACCCTTATCGACATAAGAATGCAGCATTGTCTTTTCTGTTTCGCAGGACGTATTAACACTCTTCTTCTGCTAGAAATCGCAGTAAAGAGATTCGATTTATTTTTGATTTGGCCTCCCGGTTCGGATACCCGTAGGATTTTGTGGTAAGGCAACTTCGTAGATGCCAACGATCCACCTACACCTCTTTACGAGGAAATGAGGAAACTGTTAAATACATCGCTTCTATCGACTATGTTCCTGAAGTTATATATATTTTGAAAAAGGCTTGCCACAGACAGAACATAACCTTTGGTATACAGACTCATAAATTATTTTCCTTGATTAGGAGGGATCGGGATAGGGTTAATACGTTCCAAAGGCACGGTGTCTATTCCATTCCATTAAAAGCTACTGACCCTGATGTACAAGACACCAATTACGTAGGATCCACGATTCGGACTGTTGCTACCCGTATTTCTGAACATAAGTACAATGTACCTAAGTCATGCATACTAAAACTACCTAAGTCATGCATACTAAAACTACCTAAGTCATGCATACTAAAACTACCTAAGTCATGCATACTAAAACTACCTAAGTCATGCATACTAAAACTACCTAAGTCATGCATACTAAAACTACCTAAGTCATGCATACTAAAACTACCTAAGTCATGCATACTAAAACTACCTAAGTCATGCATACAATCTTTAGTCCAAGCGTTTCTTTCTGGAGAAAACAGAAGCCACATCCAGCAGTAAAAATTATGTTTGTTTTCTTCTCAGCTACACAGTCACGAACAATCAGAATATTAAGAATCGTGAAATGGCGATCTATATTTTTTTATATTGTGTCACAGTGCTTTTAGCCAAGGAGTGGCTCTGCATTTCACAATTATTTCCTTTTCTTATCATTATTTCTAGTGGAAATCGGTAAATTCGTAAGATTTGTAACTACATAAGCACATTTACTCACGATATTAATATTCGAAGGATCCAAAGTAGGTGAAACACTGCCACTCGTTCTGATTTTTCGAAACACAACTTGAAGATTGACATAAGCAACAATAAAATATTTTCTCGCATGCAGGTGGTAGCTCGTAAAACAAACGCCAAAAAAGCAAAAATGACAGGGGAAAAAATGATTCACCACTTAAGAAAAGGTGTGTATCTAAATGCAGCAGTGGGGACAAATACGTATGCTCTGTGAATTACTGCAACTCACAGTTTCCCGGTCTTTTCAGAGTTGCGCGTGAGCGCAGTCGACAGAACTCGTAATGTTTCGGGACCACTATTGGGAGTGGAAACGCTTGAGTTCGCTCCTTGCAAATGGCATCATTATCTACACTGGCGTGCAAAAATTAAAGACGAGACGGTTTTTCGAATGTAACGTCGTGCAAAAGTGCTCCACATCGACTCAAATCATACCATAAGATCCCCAAGATGTAAGAATATGGGACAAGTGAGCAAATCCATCCAATAAGGAATCCATGGGATACAAAGGCACTTTATTGAAAAGGTAGCTTCGAGCACAACTGGACAGAAGACAAACGTCCATGTGACAGGCGGCTGCCAAGAAAAATCCAGTCTTTAGTAGGGGATATGATCACCCCTGGCTGCGTTGCAGGATTTACAACGTCTGTCCATGCTGAGGACGAGGTTGTCAAGCAGCCCTTGAGGCATCGCGGCCCATTCCTCTTGTAGCGCCAATCGCAGCTGCGGAATCGTTGCTGGCGACTGGTGACGTGCTGCCAAGCATCTCCCGAGAAGGTCCCACACGTGTTCGATTGGATTTAGGTCCGGGGACCTTGCAGGCCAATCCATGCGTTGAATATCTTCACTCTCCAACAGCTCTGCGACAGCCACTGTATGATGAGGTGTAGCGTTGTCGTCCATGAAGAGAAACTCAGGACCCACAGCCCCTCTAGACAGACGCACGTGAGGCAGGAGAACCTCGGTACAATAGCGGACACCAGTGACTGAACCTCCTTGGAAGATGTGGAGGTCAGTACGGCTACCAAGCATGATACCGCCCCAAAGGAGAACTCCGCCACCTCCAAACCGGTCCCTTTCGATGATGTTGGTGGTGTGATTGCGTGTTCCCTGCTCTCTCCAGATGTGTATACGTACAGAATCGCTCGTCAGACTAAATTGGCTCTCATCCATAAAGAGAACTCGACCCATTGCTGATGTGTCCAGTTCTTGTGTTCCTGGCACCACAAAAACCGCCGTCTCCGATGAGCAGGCGTTAATGGCACACACCGTACTGGTCGTCGTGCAAATAGACCACCTTTGTGCAGCCTCATGGCCACGGTAAAACGCGATAACGGACGTCCAGTTGTCTGTTGCATGTGCCTTGCGATTTCTCCTGCTGTCTGCCGTTTATCTCTTCTCGCCTGTAGGACAATATACCGGTCGTCCGCCCCCGTGGTTGCTCGTAGACGACCATTGCTAAACCCTCGGACAGCTGTTCCTGTCGTTTGAAATGCTCTCCAAGCTCGTGAAACGATGATGTGAGCGATCCCGAACTTCTCGGCTACACTAGTCACACTTCGACCTTCTTCCAACTTCCCAATGACGCGACATCGGGTAAAGTTTTCCAGATGTCGTCTACTGGATTGCCTGTTGGCCATATCACACGGTGGAGCAACTCGACGTCGTTCAAACCGATGTACATCGTGCAATAGCTTTCACCGAATTGTTGAGCGTACACCGCCCGTGTGCTTTATACCCTTCCGACATTGCCCCCGCCCCTACGTCATGCTGCATATATGCGCATGCCCTACCATACTGGACCCTAGTCTATCTTCTGAGTGGTATTTTCGGTCCGTTCTGCCTGCTCGTTCCGCTGTTATGCTGATTTCTCCTCTTCGTCCTTATTTTTTGCACATCAGTGTACTTCACAAAGCAGACCAGGGCGCGATATCTTTCGGCTATCAATATGGAATAAACGACATCCTGCGTAATTTCCAAAGTATTACAGTTCGCTATTTGAATAAATACTTTTATTATTTAAACTTGTTGTAAAGCATTGGATACTAGCAAGTTTCGCCCATTATCATGACAGATATTAAACGAAGTTTGCAGCATTATTGTTAACTTTTCTTTTTGGAATATTGTAAAAGTGATTAATTGAATGAAACCATGAATAAATGAAGAAGCTTATGCAGCATTCTTCAGTTTCGTGGTAGCAAAAGTAACTATGAAGGAGAAAGAAGGAAAAATGGTAAAGATACAACTTGATGAGGAAAAAAGCATGATGATAAAAGATAAACTTTTCGTAGCTTTGAAACAGAATATACATTCTTTGCAAAAAAACAAAACAAAACAAAACAAAAAAAAACAACAACAACCGAAGCACTCGAGAAATTCGTACGATCCAGATGAAACTTTGCATGGAAGAACCACAGGGCAGAATACGCAAATGATGATTAATAAATAACGACCAATGGCTAAATAGTTACGCGCCACAGCGCATCGAGGAGCGTAAATCAAGAGCAAAGCTCTCACGCAGGGACAATTGTGACAGCGGATTGTGGTTGCTGTTGCATTAACCTCCACCAACAGTGAAGATGCCTTGACGTCGGATCCGTGCACACTACGAGTAGTTCAGCGATTTTGAGAGAGGATGTATAATTGGGCTGAGAGAGGCCGTTTGGTCAAGTCGCCGCATTGCAAGGCTTTTGGATCGGAGCGACGCGACAATCGGACGACGTTGGCGCCAGTGAATCAAGGAGGGCACAACCTAGCGGCACGCGGGCAGAGGACGGCCGAGGACAACGACCAGATTGGAGGATCGAGAGATTGTGAGAGCCGCACGAAGAGAACTGAATTCGTCGCTCTCTCTTAACCGCCCGTGCCCATGTTGCATCGTCTACAGGTAGGGAAGTGGCCATTCGGGCCGTCGACGACTTGCGGTATGGGTACTAGATTCGAGGCCACCCCGCCGCCTACGACTGACCAACGAGCATCGCCGGCACCAGTTGCAGTGGTGTCGGGCCCGATCAATGTAGGATAGTGTCCAATGGCGTCGCGTTGTCTTCAGTGATGAGCCACGGTTTGCACTTGGCGCCGATGTTCAACGCACACGTGTGTGGAGACGAGCCGGGCAACACACGGATCCTACCTTTACCATGGAACGGCATGCGGCTTGCACACCTGGAGTAAATGACTGAGGAGCCGTTTACTACGACAGCCGGACACCCTTGGTAGTCCTTCGTGTCACTCTTACGGCTTAACGGTACATTGACGACATTCTACGACCTGTTGTGTTGCCCTTCCTGTCGCAGCATCAATTTTTCAACAGGATAATGCCCGTCCACACACGGCATGGCTCTCTCAGGCCTGTCTCCGTAATGTCGACAGCCTTCCACGGTTAGCCCGATCGCTCGACTTTTGACCAATTGAACTTATTTGAGACATGATGCCACCATCTCCCATCCCAGAAGTTCGGCGAACTGGCCTGAAATTTGGACAAGAGATGAGCACGGACCGGGGCTATGAGAAAAAGCCCGGAAACGGATCCGGGCCCACTCAGGCCCGGGCGGGCTCTTATATCAAATCTTTGACTCAAGTTAATTTTTCCTTTCACTTTTTAAAATAGTTTTATTTAACATTACTAACCGAATTGACTAACGCAATGAGAAACGCACAACTGAATGGTTAGCCTTATAGTCCCTCTTTTTGTTCTTTGCCTAAAATTCTTAATTATTCTCCAAATATATGGTGTCAGTAAATATATAAATACATCGCTCTTTCCACGTTCCAGAAACACATAGCAACCGAAAAATTGTCTTCAGGGCGACGGCTGAAAACAATTTTTCGGTTGCTATGTGTTTCTGGAACGTGGAAAGAGTGATGTGATTATATATTTCTTAATTATTATTTATGGCATTTTTCGTGTGCATTTCATAGCTCGAAAACGTCTGTGAGTGTTTTAAGTAACAACTATAACTGATAGTATAAAGTTTTCTGGCGAATAAATTTTAAAGTTCTGCTAGCTACAATTTGAAAAATGGAATTTTTTTCATATTTAGCTATTACCTGAATATGATGCACATAATAATAATTATTTCTTACTCTTTTTTTTTTTGAGGGGAGGGGGTCAACATTAACGGGAAGCACTAACATTGGTATCTGATGACGAAAATATAAATAGGAGTACAACAATAGGTTCCGTTTTCCCTTTATTCACATAGTGAAAATTTGCGCACATGTTGAAACCCAGGCCGCCTCCGGGCCAGTCATAAATAATGTTACATAACAGGCCGGGCTGGACCAGGGCCTTAAAAGAGGAGCCCGTGCTCATTTCTAATTTGGACACCATCTGACGTGTTATTCCTCAGGACAGTATCCGTGAATTGTGTGCGTCTACGCCACGCCGAGTAACCGCTTGTATCCGAGCCAGAGGTGGCGCTAAAACGTACTGACTTGTTTCACTCGTGCAGCTGTTTTATTCGAAGAAATGGCCCAATTTCTCTGGAATTCCAATCTTTTTCTTTCTTATAAATGTGCACTGCGCATATCAATTTTCACCTCGATTGGATAATTCTTTCTGGGTGCTCCGTTTTTTCTTTCTTTTTTGGCAAAGAATGTATTTCATTTAGAAACGTACATGGCAGGCTGTAAATAAAGGCAGTATTTACCCATTGCGGATAAAAAAAACTTATGATAATTAATTAACAGGAACATACACCGTCGAGCCAAAACATTATAACCACCTGCTTAATATGATGTTGGTTTCCACGTGCCAGCTCTTACCCGGCGAGGGGTAGACGCTACAAGATTCCTAAAGGTGTCTTGTGGTATCTCGTATCAACATGTTACCAGAAGATTCTTTAAATCTTTTAATTTAAAGTCCGTTCATTATTTCCTGGCAGTTAGGAAGAATGGAACTGACCATTTTTAGGGGAGGTTCGCGTTTTAACGTGTCGTTCCCAAGAAATGAGGGATCTGTGTTCCGCTAGGGAAACGACACAAATCCCTGTCTCTGGTCAGTTCCATTCTTCCTAACTGCCAGGAAATAATGAACGGACTACGCGTGATTAAGCAGCCTCAGATCGGATTTTCTGTTCCAGCACAAACCACAGATGCTCGATTAGATTGATATCTGGGGAATTTGGAGTCCAGAGCAGTATACCTGGAAGTCTTCCTCATGTTCAGCGAACCATTTTCGACCAATCCGGGTATTGTGGCGTGACGCATTATCCTTCTGAAAAAAGACACTACTGGGGGAGAATATCATGGGTGTACATGTGTTACAGATATTTTATACAGCGTTTTAGGATTTCATATAAAATCTCAAAATGCAACCTTTTTCCATCTCGTGTTTCCATTCCTTTGTCTCCACAAAGCGTGAGAGAAATTTCTCAGAGTCAGTTCCCCATTAGACACCGGATGCACGGCTACTTACTAAGACGACATTCTGTCTAAGATTAGTATATGCACATTGCTTGTTGAATAGAGATTGCCTCTATCGCGCCTTTTTTGATGCTTTTCAGGTTTCAATTTCAATGGTGCCGACAAATGCACTAGCCCTCACATTTGACTTTGAGGCTTAAGATTTACCGAGGGCGGTGTGGTTTCTTCTAACGGGGAATTTTAGGATATGCTTAAGGACATTTCTTGGAGACAAGAGAGGGAGGCGAGAGGAGAGTTGTCTCTAGGTTTAGGTAGCGAGCGGTCACGACGAGGTGATTGCCCCACGGTAGGTCTCAGGTGGACCGCCAGGTCACGGGATTTCACGAGAGCGCGAGAGATGATCGAAAGCGGAAGAGATGATCGAAAGCGGAAGAGATGATCGAAAGCGCGAGAGATGATCGAAAGCGCGAGAGATGATCGACAGCGCGAAAGGTGATCGAAAGCGCGAGAGATGATAGAAAGCGGGAAAGATGATATAAAGCGCGAGAGATGATCGAAAGCGGGAGAGATGGTCGAAAGCGGGAGAGATGATCGAAAGCGCGAGAGATGATATAAAGCGCGAGAGATGATCGAAAGCGGGAGAGATGATCGAAAGCGGGAGAGATGATCGAAAGCGCGAGAGATGATCGACAGCGCGAAAGGTGATCGAAAGCGCGAGAGATGATCGAAAGCGGGAGAGATGATATAAAGCGCGAGAGATGATCGAAAGCGGGAGAGATGATCGAAAGCGCGAGAGATGATCGAAAGCGGGAGAGATGATATAAAGCGCGAGAGATGATCGAAAGCGCGAGAGATGATCGAAAGCGGGAGAGATGATCGAAAGCGGGAGAGATGATCGAAAGCGCGAGAGATGATCGAAAGCGGGAGAGATGGTCGAAAGCGGGAGAGATGATCCAAAGCGGGAGAGATGATCGAAAGCGGAAGAGATGATCGAAAGCGCGAGAGATGATCGGCAGCGCGAAAGGTCATCGACAGCGCGAAAGGTGATCGAAAGCGCGAGAGATGATCGAAAGCGGGAGAGATGATCGAAAGCGCGAGAGATGATGTAAAGCGCGAGAGATGATCGAAAGCGGGAGAGATGATCGAAAGCAAGAGAGATGATCGAAAGCGCGAGAGATGATCGAAAGCGCGAGACATGATCGAAAGCGCGAGAGATGATCGACAGCGCGAAAGGTGATCGAAAGTGCGAGAGATGATCGAAAGCGGGAGAGATGATCGAAAGCGGGAGAGATGATCGAAAGCGGGAGCGATGATATAAAACGCGAGAGATGATCGAAAGCGGGAGAGATGATCGAAAGCGCGAGAGATGATATAAAGCGCGAGAGATGATCGAAAGCGGGAGAGATGATCGAAAGCGGGAGAGATGATTGAAAGCGCGAGAGATGATCGAAAGCGCGAGACATGATCGAAAGCGGGAGAGATGATCGAAAGCGCGAGAGATGATCGACAGCGCGAAAGGTGATCGAAAGTGCGAGAGATGATCGAAAGCGGGAGAGATGATCGAAAGCGGGAGCGATGATATAAAACGCGAGAGATGATCGAAAGCGGGAGAGATGATCGAAAGCGGGAGAGATGATCGAAAGCGCGAGAGATGATCGACAGCGCGAAAGGTGATCGAAAGCGCGAGAGATGATAGATAGCGGGAAAGATGATATAAAGCGCGAGAGATGATCGAAAGCGGGAGAGATGGTCGAAAGCGGGAGAGATGATCGAAAGCGCGAGAGATGATATAAAGCGCGAGAGATGATCGAAAGCGGGAGAGATGATCGAAAGCGCGAGAGATGATCGACAGCGCGAAAGGTGATCGAAAGCGCGAGAGATGATCGAAAGCGGGAGAGATGATATAAAGCGCGAGAGATGATCGAAAGCGGGAGAGATGATCGAAAGCGCGAGAGATGATCGACAGCGCGAAAGGTGATCGAAAGCGCGAGAGATGATCGAAAGCGGGAGAGATGATATAAAGCGCGAGAGATGATCGAAAGCGGGAGAGATGATCGAAAGCGGGAGAGATGATCGAAAGCGCGAGAGATGATCGAAAGCGAGAGAGATGATCGAAAGCGGGAGAGATGATCGAAAGCGGGAGAGATGATCGAAAGCGCGAGAGATGATCGAAAGCGCGAGAGATGATCGAAAGCGGGAGAGATGATCGAAAGCGCGAGAGATGATCGAAAGCGGGAGAGATGATCGAAAGCGCGAGAGATGATCGACAGCGCGAGAGATGATCGACAGCGCGAAAGGTGATCGACAGCGCGAGAGATGATCGAAAGCGGGAGAGATGATATAAAGCGCGAGAGATGATCGAAAGCGGGAGAGTTAGGAAACAGCACGGCTAACGGACAACCTTTGCAGGCAATTAAGTGAAGAAAAGAATAAAAGTTTCTTAGACATATTTACGAATCGTAAGAATTAGTTGCATACAATTTTACTATCATCTTCAACTATATAAGACTTAGCAACTCAACCACGCAATATTTATGAAGTTAACAACAAGAACTAAAAGATAGCAACGAACTTGTTAACACCTGCTCTGAAGGTAGGTGGTGGATGTCGTAGTTTCCTGTACTTGAATGACTGGACCCAGTATTTCCCAACAGAAGATTTACCAAAGCATTAATACACCCTCTCCCAGCTTGTTTTCATCCCATAGTATGTCCTGGTGCCAACATTTTTCCAGTTAACTAACACACACGAACCCAAGCGTCCATATGGTGCAACCGGAAACGAGATTAATCGGACAGACGGCCTTCTTCCAATCATTCAAGTTCCATTTTTGGATGCTCGCGTGCCCATTGGAAGCGCTTTGGGCCGTGAACCGAGTTTAGCACGGGCACTCGGAGCGACCTGCGCCTACGGAGATCCATTTTCAGCAAGGTTCGATGTACTTTGTGTTGTGACACATTACTCTCGGCACCAGCATTCAAATTACCGGTGAGTCGCGTCACATTGTCCCTTCTGTTGGCTCGTAACATACGGGATTGCCTTCGCTCCCCTCTAGCACTGATAAGCCTTGGTCGGCTCACAACTTGCACGAGGTTCTTTTTTTGTCCCTCCTCGGACCACTTTTTGAAAGCACTAACAACGGCTGACAGCGAGCATCTCACAAGCCTTGATGTCTCGGAAATGTTCTTACCCAGTCGTCTGGCCATTACAGTTTGGCCTTTGTCAAACTCGCGCAGCCTTTCCCATCTCAAGAACAAGAATACCTACGCCGAGCATATACCCATTCTTCAAATATCAGACTTAGAAAAATTGAACTGGCTACAATTTCTGATATGGATATATCTTATGGGTACCCCATATCATGTGTACGGTAATTACTACAACGCATTCAGAGTGAAAGATCTACAACCTTGACCCGTGACTCTAACAATGTGAAATACATTGGTTCTATCCCTAACTTTCCGCAAGTGACATCAATACTTACAAATACTTGCAAAAAATATAATCTGGCATTTGGTGAAACCAATTACAACCTATTCTCCTTGGTAAACAGTGATCGTGACCCAGTCCCTAACCCTAAAAGGAGCGGTACATATTGCATACCGATAGCAAACCACGACCCTGCACAAGAAGATCTAGTACACATCGGCTCCACACTTCGATCGTTGGAAGTTCGAATCAAAGAACACAAATATAACATCAGATGTGCTAGTTCTTCTACAGCGTTATCAAGATTAATTCAAAGTGGCGCTTATTGCCCCCAAGTGGGAAGATGCACATGTTCTTTTGACCTTGGGGACTAAGAGACAGACTATTTTTGCAGAAAGTCTCTCTCTATATAACTTTCATGATCGCTGTTGCAATGACGAACTACCTACGACTATTCCACTGGCCTGGAGACTACTAATCCGTTGAGTACTCTATCGGGGACTTGTTCGTCACATCCACCCCAATTACCTCCGGACTGTCAATGTTCAATCATGCGTCTAACTCCATGAGTCTGCGCAATTGCCAATGCGTATGATCTCACGCACTCTGGCCTGTATATAAACCTTCGTCCGCTTCGTTTCATTTTTTTATCGATATCCTCATGATAGACAATATGATTGTTCGAAAGATCTCGAATATACACTATCTACCAACAAGTAATTGAACACCTGTGATAGCAAAGGAAAACGAAGTTTATTCACCTTCAATAATTGGTGGAGCCTCCACGAGCGGCGATTACAGCTGCGACCTTCCGGGGCATACTCTCAACCAGGCGTTGTATGACGGCTAGCGGTATTTTCTTCCACTCGGCTTGGAGAAGACAGGTCAGTTCCTTCACCGATTTCGGACGGTGGGGGCACCCCTTAAGTCGACGCTCCAACTCGTCCCTGAGGTGCTCGATAGGGTTAAGGTCCGGGCTCTGCGCAGGCCAGTCCATTCGATTAACCCCATTGTCACCATACCAAGCCATAGTGGACCTCGCAACATGACAGGTGGCATTGTCATCCTGAAAGTAACATGGGTCCACCCCGTAAAACTGCCACAACGTAGGAAGCGCATGGTCATCCAAAATGGTGCAGTAGGTCTCGGCGTTGAGTCTACCAGGAATTGCGACCAAGGGTCCCGTGCCATACCAGGAGAAACAACCCCATAGCATAATTCCACCGCCGCTGAACTTCACAGTTGGCACAATACATTCCGGCAGGAAGCGTTCTCCAGGCAGACGCCAAATCCAGACCCTGCCAACCGAACGGTAGAGGGTGAACTTTGATTCGTCGCTGCGAGAACCTGTTTCCACTGTTCAGCGGTCCACTGTCGACGTTCTTTGCACCACGTTAGCTTAGCAGCGCTATTGGACTTGGTGATCAAAAGCTTGTGGGCACGTTCATGATAACCGAGCAGATGGGCTTCCTTACGGATGGTATTCATCGAAAGAGCACTCCCGGATGCCTGTTGAAACTCCTCGCGGATGTGGCCCATCGATTTGGTGCGGTTCTTCCGAATTTCTCTGGCCAGCACCCGTCGGTCTCTAACTCCCAGTTTTGTGGGTCTGCCGGGTCGGGGCACATTCCGACAGTCACCTCTCATCTTCCACTTGCCAATCACGTAGGCCACTGTCGATTTTGGGTACTTCAACTCGCTGGATATGTCACGTATGGATCGGCCATTTCTGTGATACCCGACGATTACACCTTTCTCGAAATCAGAGAGCTCCGAACTGCGTGGCATCTTGCATGCGACTGGTTGCGTTGTTGTTTCCCACACGATATTTAACGGCGGCGGCCGTGTGTCAGAACCGCAGATATCGTTGATTGCAGGGGTGTCCAATTACTTGTTGGTAGATAGTGTATATTTTAACTTGTACATATGTGCTTTTAACTAAAAACCTTTTTAACTTTGTGACGGCTTCATGTTGATCACTGTGCTATTTATTAAGATCGTGTAGGGACAGAAATTCTGAATATTTACCATGACAAGAATACCACTGATTAACAGAGCTCAGTACCAGGTGTTATTTATATCGTTTCATGACCACCAAACGTACCGTCGTTTACCTCACAGAGCAGGAGACTTGGAGGTAAATCTTCCACAGAGACTCATGGCAACAGTTTGGCCTCCAAGATCTCAATAGAACAGCGCGCCAGTGAACGGGCATTGAACTAAAATGTCGAACCGTAAATGTCTACCTTTTTTTTTCAACAGTTTACAACTCAGATCATATGTATAAGATTTTAGGAAGTTAGTGTCTGATCCCAGGTCTTGAACAACCCTTAGAAATAGGAAGCTATGAGATTTGGACTAGAGTGCCCGGTAGGAAAGTGACACGGAAGCGAGGTAGAAAGGGGGAGGAAGACGCCCTTATGTATTACCGGGGGCCCAGTACCTGGGTCCGAAGGCTTAACGTGCCCATTTGACGCACGGCGGATATTTAGTGGTTTGAGCGTTCGTACCTGCCTGGGATCAAACCCGAGGTCTTCTCCGAGGCAGTCACGAACGTTGATCACTAGGCCACCTGCGGCTCAAGTTTACAACTCTCTGCGCCGTGTTACTTATATAACCACTAGTACCGTATCACGTGACAGACGCTATCGTAGTTTCATGTCCGACCACTGGGGCGCTGTCATAAACACGAGAGTTGGATCTCTGTCTCTCCTTCTCTGTGGTTTACTTTCCGTTGCTTCAATTTGCATAAAGACGCGACGGTCATAATGATTTGGCGTTTCGATGTATCTGAAGTGAGTATTGACCCGGGAGAGGGAACTGAGTAGCATCGAAGTGTGATTCTGGAAGTCCGCATCCGGATTTTTCTATTAAATTTGTTTATTGGAATTTTAACGACCACCGAGAGTGACTCAGTGGGCAGTCGACTGTCCCTAATTTATAATTTAGGGCCACTGGTTCCAGGGAAGGGAGAGAGCCAGTGCCGAAAGACAAACACAACATCCATGCCTCATCGGGATTCGAACCCTGACCCGTCTCGGACTTTTTTTTTTTTTTTTGATTGGAGGTTTAACGACCACCGTGAGCAACTCAAATGGGCTATAAGCAGTCGCCCGTCCCTAATTTAGGGTCACTGGTTCCAGGGAAGGGAGAGAGCCAGTGCCGTAAGACAAACACAACATCCATGCCTGACCGGGATTCGAACCCGGACCCCTTACGGACGAATGATCAGAAGCCAACGCCTTAGACCACTGCGCCACCGGGGCGGCCGTCTCGGACTAATGGTCAGAAGCCATCGCTTAGACCACTCAGCCACTCCTATCCGAAATCAGTTGGCGTTAAGCGTTTTTTTGTTGGGACGTTAGTGTGACGTCACTGTTAGAAACCAAAGTACGGAACAATTAATCAACATCGAGTTTTGTGTAAACCTGGGAAAAGCCAAACTGAAATGTAAGAAATGTTTATGAATATCATATGAATATGAAGCTTTGTCCAGTGGAGACACATTTTTACAGTTACAGTTTTTCAAAGAGAGCAAAAAAGGTATAGCAGATGATGCTTGAATGGACAGGGGAAACGATCTACACAGTGCGTCAAAGAATTTTTAAGACTGGCGCTACATTTCAGCCTACGGTGGCGCCACCAGTGTAATCGCGAATGCGTTATAAACCGTGACCATCTGCTTGCTTTCTGCCAAAAGTACTGCGCAGTTGTTAAAGTAACTCAAACGAAACTGCCATTCATTAGAGAAGTAAACTTTTTTCATGTTGAATTATTAAGATGGAACAAAGGGCTGTTATTAAATTTAACGCAAAACTTGGTAAAAGTGCCTCGGAAACGTACCAAATGATGAAACAAGTTTACGGCGAGTTTTGTTTAAGTACATCAAATGTTTTCCTGTGGCACAAACGTTTTTGGACGGAAGAGATACGCTAGAAGATGATAAGCATACCGGAAGACCAAGTTCATCTAGGACACCTGAGATTATTGAAAAAGTGCGTGATTTCGTGGCAAACAATCGATGTGCGTCACTAAGAAGGATGGAAGAGTCTTTAAACATCAACAAAGAAACGATTCGAACCATCCTGCATGAAGATTTGGGCAAAACAAAAGTCTGTGCTAAATTTGTTCCACACACGTTAACTAATGAACAAAAATCAAGTAGAAGTGCACATTGCAGAGACATCATTTCAGCCGCTGAAAAAGATCCAAACTTCTTAAAATCGATTGTTACAGGTGATGAAACATGGTGTTTTCAATATGATCCTAAAACAAAGCGACAAAGTGTGGAATGGAAGTCAAAAAACTCACCACAAGCCAAAAAAACAAGAAAGGTTCCATCGAAAATCAAAACAATGCTCATTACATTCTTCGATAGTAAGGGTATTATCCACAAAGAATTTGTTCCAAGTGGACAAACAATTACTGGAGAGTTTTATTTAAATGTTTTGAGGCGTCTGATGGGCAGAATTCGTAGCATTCGTCCAGAATATGGAGATGAAAGCAGTTGGTGTTTGTTGCACGATAATGCCCCCAGTCACACCTCACTTCTTGTTCGTAGATTTTTGGCGAAAAATAACGTCTGTGTGTTGAATCATCCACCGTATTCGCCTGACTTAGCACCCTGTGACTTTCCTTTATTCCCAAAACTTAAAATGACGTTAAAAGGGTGTTATTTTGATGATATTTCGACCATACAAACAGCTTCGACGCGTGCTTTGGAGGCAATTCCGCAAAGTGAACTGGAACAGTATTAAATCGCTGTAACAAGTGTATAGAAGTCGGAGGGACTTATTTTGAATAACAAACCAAAACATATTATAATTTCTTGTTTCTATTTCATTTTACAGACCCAGTCTTAAAAATTCTTTGACGCACTGTGTATGTGTTCGTACTATATACAGTAAAAGAAACTTACAATTGCGACACAGCAGAGATAAAATCTGGCATTTTCTACTCAGTGTGGTCACTTCGAAACATGTCACAGATTTTTGTCTGCTTTAATCAAGATGCTTTTTGTAATATTCTTAATTATTTCTAAGATCCTTCCTACTTGTATTTTAAATTGAATTACATGAACGTCAGTGCCAATTCGAAACAAAACATAACGTTAAAATTGAAAACTTCACTCGTGTATGAAGTATAATTCATTCCGGTCCGATATTAACACCATTTCTGCAAACAAAAACCACGCAAGGAGAGGGAGGCCGGATTAGCGAGGGTCGGATTAGCGAGAGTCTACTGTACATACAACATGCCAACCATACTGAGTTGTGTGGCAAAAATAAATATTTGAATGTTATTGGTGATTTCTGCATCGAACGATTTTTCTGATGTGTGTGACGGTTTGTTTAAAAAAATCAGTAAATTACTTTTCTACTGTCTGTGGACACGTAATACAAAACGAATTTTTATTAATTACTGCTCCAACGATAATATTAATTCTCAAATTGTTTTTGTAATAAGAAAAAAAGAAAGAAAGCTTGAAGAAACTTCCTTTTTTTAGAAAAAAAAGAAAGGAAACTCGTAATAAATTAGAAAGTGCTGTTATTCGGAAATAAGTTAAAGTCAAGAAAATTCTATAACACTCTACCTTACCTAAAATATTCCGGCACCACTTTGAAAGTAAAAAAACGTGTAAACTTCTCTTTAATACGTTATTATTAAATAACTTTTATTTACAAAGGTTTTAAGTGCACTTATGATAACAACCGTAACAGAAAAAATACACTCACGGGCCCGTATTAATATGAACACATCTCTCTCCGCAGATGGCGCGTCCCATAATCCCATAACACTTAGCAGGGACATCACTAATCGGCACGGAATCCGTTTATGCAGTGGGGTCAAGGCATGTCAGTTCGCCAGCATAAAGCCCGTGCGATGGGGAAAGGGAGAGGCTTGTTGGAGTTTAAACCAGGAATTATTATCAGCGCGAAAAAGGTGAGCGAAAAATACACTGAAGAGCAATTGAATTAGAGATACCTGTCTAGTAATGTGTAGCATCACCTTTCGCCCTGATGACGGCGGCGATTCGTCTCGGCATGGACTCGACAAGACAACGGAAGCGTTGGGAAGCCATACGGATCCACGACCACTGAACAAGCTCCCACAGTTCACGAAGATTTGATGGAAGGGGTCACAGCCTCGAACATCTCTCTCGATGGCATCCCAGATGTGCTCGATGGGATGGAGGTCAGGTGACCTAGCTGCCCAAGGAAGCGAGGCCACGTCGGTGGAGTGTTCATCCAACCATTCAGATAGAATTCGGGAGCGATGGCACGGTACATTGTCTTGTTGCAGGATGAGGTCCCCAGTGGGATGTTGAAGACGCACAAACGGGAGCAAATGGTCGTCCTGGATATCCCGGTAACGTTGACCTGTGAGGGACGATGTCAAATGTACCAGGGGTTCCATTTCAGTCCACGTAAACAGTCCCCAGACGAGAATGCCATCCCCACCAGCTTGAAGAGTACCCTGCTAGCAAGAAGGATCCATCGCTTTATGTGGTTTGCGCCGTACTCGTATCCTGCCATCCGCATGTACCAACGTGAATCTCGACTCATCAGTTGAGGCAACACTTTTCCACATGTCTAGGGTCCAGTGGCGATGTTTCCGCGCCCATGCTAATCTTTGCATCCTGTGATGTACAGAAGCCATCGTCCCTCGTGGGACGATGGCTTCTGTACGCACACGGTCCCAGCAATGTTCCGGTGTTAATGGCAGCACACCTAAGGGGCGCTAGGATCGCAGATTCGCTTCCGCGAGGCCTTGGGAAAAGGTTCGTGGACACACAGATATCTGCCTTTATAGTAGACCGGGTCCCTGTGGGATCCGTTCGTGTCTGGCGCACGATCCGTCGATACTCTCTACTGGTGGCATCCTGGTCCGTTCGGAGCCGCTCTGCCGTGTGGCAGTGCCGTCACGTGTCCAATGCTCTCAACACAGTCGGACGGTATGGTGAGAAGGATCCACGTTCGGTTTTCAGCCCGATGATCCGGCCTCTCTCAAAGTCCGTAAGTTGCGTAAATCGACGTCTCTGGCGTCTACCCGGCTTTCTTGTCACTCTGTACTCTTGCTTGCGTCGGTTGGTGCTTTTCGCTTTCGTGGGGCATCGACTACACGTCGGTTTATAAGGCTGCCGGCTCGTGTTTTCGGCGCCACCACAGGGTGTTCGGTCATGTACACTTGCACCAAGCATGGATCATTTGCATACCAGCGCGCACTCTTGCTATTTGCAAAGTTTCGCGGTTGTAGCATGTTTTCTTATAGGTGCGCAAATCATTGACCGTAAGTGTATATGAACGCTATATTTGAAAAGCTTTACTAGTAAATATGATTAATAAATACAGTATTTCGTTGTTTACAATACAGATCATCATTCAGAAGCAGTTCTTACAATTAAATGTCTATTTTCTTTTGAAAATGTTTCTGTAAGCCTTGTAAAACTATCCGAATTCACATTTAAAATGCGCCATTTTTTCCTAAATTGCAGAAAAAGGCGGAGAAAACCTTTTGTTATTAAGTTTATATATAGCAAAAGTTTTAACTAACTATATGTTTTTTTCTTTTAATTTGGTATTTTAGCGGCAGATGGGTGTCCTTTGAACTTCCACCGAAACCAGAAAGACCTGAAGCAGAATCCCCACCGGGTGTTAACAGGATGTTCTTTAGGAAGAAATCACGTGCAGCGTCGTACGAGAGTCGCTCTGTTGAGGAAATATGGGAATCTGACTCCCCAGGGATTTCCAAAAGTTCGCAAGAAACCAAAGACGAAACCAAAAGGAAATATCCGCATGTTTTGTTGAAAAAAACTACTCCTGCCAAAACTCCATAAGAAAAAAGCAATGAAAAAAAAATAAAATTCACTATACAGTAGTTGTTGGTCTTATTCATATGACGTAAAAAGTAAAATTGTCTCGCACTCTTTGTTTTTGATTTCTGTAAAGGAAATAAAACAATGTCACAGCTTGAGCGAAGTATTCACACAGAAAATGTTGGTTCTCGTTCAGGTGTTTATGAACTGGGAGATCACAGAAACTGGTGATAAATCAAAAAGACTTCTTGGGATTTTCTAGACATACAAAATATAGCTTTCATGCAAAAACAACCTGCGATTTTCAGTGCATTGCAGATACAGCATGGCCCATTTGTTCGGTGCACAAGATACAGCTCGTGCTATTATTGCATAGTATCGGCTATAGCATAGACAGTTATTCAGTACTTTCAGACACAGAGAGTCTGAAAAATAACTGTGCACTGAAAGCAACCATGTCGAACTGGTTCCTATACAGGAGGTGTTGGAAATGGGCCCCACCGACGTCCTGACATGTCTGCACACGCTTCTGCATGTTGGTGAAGACCTTTCTCAGGGTGTGTGTTTGTTGATGTGCGTCGTTATTGCAGCCTGTAGCTCTTGAAGTGTATGCGGATTACCTGCGTACAGCTTCCCCTTCAGTGCTCCCCACAGAAAAAAAAGTCAGGCTGTGTCAGATCCGGTGACCGGGCAGGCCACAGTCCCCGGGAGATGATGCGGTTTCCGAAACATTCCCCCAGAAGCTGTATTGATGCGCCAGAGATGTGAGTAGTTGCAATGCCTTGTTGGGACTATATCGTTCGTTGAGTTCCCTCCCGTGAGTTCGGATATGAATGGTTGGCTAATAATCTGCCCACCGTACCGTCCTGAGTAAATGATTCTATTGAAGAAAATGGGTCCAATAATGCATGTACGAGTTATGACACATTCGGATCGTGGAGAGGCACTTCCTTAAATTTGTGGGGATTTTCAGTATCCCACAAACGAATGTTTTGGCTGTTGATGTACACGAACAGGTGGAACCATGCCTCATCTCTGAAGAAAGTCACGCCCAGAATGTCCTCACCTTCTTCAGATAGAAACTCTTGGAACCACCTGCAGTACCGAACACGGGTCACGTGGTCTGTTTCTTTCAGCTGATGCACGACAGATGCTTTGTACGGGTGGAAACGCAACTCGCGTTTCTGAATATCTTCTCTTTGGCACATTAGCTCGTTGTGACAACCACCTCACCGACTTGTGCGGACTCCTCTGTATCCGGTCCTGGATATTCTGTACGGTTTCGTCTGCCGTGGATGGCCTACCGGGAAAAGGGCATCCAGAACACTGCTAGTGTCCTGAGACCTCGCTATGAGCTGACGTATGCATTACGGTGGGGGACATCTGCATCGCGAAATTTCCTAGCGAACTGTTTTTGTACATCGTCCGTGTACTTGTCGTCATGGCGAAATATATGTTTCACCAAAAACACACTCTGTTCAACCGTTAACACCACTGTCCTTGTGCCGAGACGAGTGATCAATCGACACGTCTGGCTCCGTCGACTAAGCGCACGGGAATGCCAGCTGCGAGCGTGCGGGGCTATGGAGACATGGAGGTTACCAGACATAGAGCACTTCCATGTGGCCGGTCACTTCTACTGCAATTCCGTTTAAGGAATTCCGTTTTAGTTCCGTTTGTAATTCCGTTTTAGTTTACACAGAGCACTTTCACGTGGCGGATCACTTCTACTGTACTTCCGTTTTAGTTCCATTTGTAATTCCGTTTTAGTTTATACATAGCACTTCCACGTAATTGCGAGGCACTTCTACTGTAATTCCGTTTAAGACACAGAGCACTTCCACGTGGCGGGTCACTTCTACTGTAATTCCGTTTTAGTTCCGTTTGTAATTCCGTTTAGTAATTCCGTTTTAGTTTACACAGAGCACGTCTACGTGGCGGGTCACTTCTACTGTAATTCCGTTTTAGTTCCGTTTGTAATTCCGTTTAGTAATTCCGTTTTAGTTTACACAGAGCACTTTCACGTGGCGGATCACTTCTACTGTACTTCCGTTTTAGTTCCATTTGTAATTCCGTTTTAGTTTACACATAGCACTTCCACGTAGCGAGTCACTTCTACTGTAATTCCGTTTAAGACACAGAGCCCTTCCACGTGGCGGGTCACTTCTACTGTAATTCCGTTTAAGTAATTCCGTTTTAGTTCCGTTTGTAATTCCGTTTAGTTATTCCGTTTTAGTTTACACAGAGCACTTTCACGTGGCGGATGACTTCTACTGTACTTCCGTTTTAGTTTCCATTTTGTTTAGTAATTCCGTTTTAGTTTACACATAGCACTTCCACGTAGCGAGTCACTTCTACTGTAATTCCGTTTAAGACACAGAGCCCTTCCACGTGGCGGGTCACTTCTACTGTAATTCCGTTTAAGTAATTCCGTTTTAGTTCCGTTTGTAATTCCGTTTAGTTATTCCGTTTTAGTTTACACAGAGCACTTTCACGTGGCGGATCACTTCTACTGTACTTCCGTTTTAGTTCCATTTGTAATTCCGTTTTAGTTTACACATAGCACTTCCACGTAATTGCGAGTCACTTCTACTGTAATTCCGTTTAAGTTTACACAGAGCCCTTCCACGTGGCGGGTCACTTCTACTGTAATTCCGTTTAAATAATTCCGTTTTAGTTCCGTTTGCAATTCCGTTTAGTTATTCCGTTTTAGTTTACACAGAGCACTTCCACGTGGCGGGTCACTTCCACTGTAATTCCGTTTAAGTAATTCCGTTTGAGTTCCGTTTGTAATTCCGTTTAGTAATTCCGTTTTAGTTTACACAGAGCACTTCTACGTGGCGGGTCACTTCTACTGTAATTCCCTTTTAGTTCCGTTTGTAATTCCGTTTAAGTAATTCCGCTTTAGTTTCGCTTGTAATTGCGTTTAGTAATTCCATTTTAGTTTACACAGAGCACTTTCACGTGGCGGATCACTTCTACTGTACTTCCGTTTTAGTAATTCCGCTTTAGTTTCGCTTGTAATTGCGTTTAATAATTCCGTTTTAGTTTACACATAGCACTTCCACGTAGCGAGTCACTTCTACTGTAATTCCGTTTAAGACACAGAGCCCTTCCACGTGGCGGGTCACTTCTACTGTAATTCCCTTTAAGTAATTCCCTTTTAGTTCCGTTTGTAATTCCGTTTAGTAATTCCGTTTTAGTTTACACAGAGCACTTCCACGTGGCGGGCCACTTCTACTGTAATTCCATTCCAAATTTCTTCATTATTACATTACTGCAATTCGTACATTCAATACACAGTCCTTATTCGGATACCTTGCACGTACTATCTGAACCATCAGAAAAGATATTCTTTCTCATTTGGGGTTGCACAACGTAAATAATAAAAACTTCTGAATTGCTTTAAGGAATTGCGAGTTGATCTAACAGCCATAACTGACAACCACCTCCGAAAAGACGTTTTATTTTTATGTTAAGCTAGGAGAAATAATATGAGAGGAAAGCATTCCTCCGGAAAACAATGAAAAAGTAAACATTGAAAACAAGTCACATCGTGTATGTTTTTTTATTGGGTTAGTGCAGATGAATCGTCCACTTTCAGCCGGTAGACAAGTTCAACTCCTCCAATGGAATGGGATCGTCCAGCAATGTCAGATGACACGCATCACAAAGTCAGTATATTGCATCTGGTGAACGAGATGTGAAATTCATTTCGTGACAAAAAAATTGATGTGAAATTCATTTCGTGGTTAAAGTGGATCATGGAGAAAGGAGAGATGCGTGCAGTTTTGTTATGCGAGTTTAATCTCGGACATCCCACGGATATGGCGGCCCGAAAAATTAGTGCGTGCTTTTCCGCAGTGCGGATGAACACCCTTTACGCCAATGACTCGCAGAATTTCATGCAGAAGGTACGTTCTTTGCCTCATGGTCGTCCACAAGTATCTCTAACAGACGAGGAGCGGAAGAATATTGTGGAATCTGACCCTATAGACCAATGACTTCCAAGCAGGACACATGTCCTTTGCAAATGCGCCTCGTGGTCGTCTACAAGTAGCTGTAACAGAAAAGGAGCTGAAGAATATTGTGGAAGCTGACCTTATACACCAATGATTCAAAAAATTCCAAGCAGGATACATGTCCCTTGTAAATGCGCCTCGTGGTCGTCCATCAGTAGTTGGGATAGACGAAGAGCTGAAGAATATCGTTGAAGCTGACGCTGTACACCAATGATTCACAAAATTCCAAGCAGGGACATGTCCCTTGTAAATGCGTCTCGTGGTCGTCCACCAGTAGGTGCAACAGATGAGGAGCTGAAGAATATCGTGGAAGCTGACCCTATACACCAATGATTCACAAAACTCCAAGCATGAGACACGTCCCTTGCAAACGCGGCTGGTAGTCGTCCACTACTAGCTGTAACAGATAAGGAGCTGAAGAATATTGTGGAAGCTGACCCTATACACCAATGATTCAACAAAAAATTCCAAACAGGAGACACGCCCCTTTCGAATGCGCACAGTGGTGCCCCACAAGTTGGTGTAACAGATCAGGAGCTGAACTAAAAAAACTGAAGCTGACCCACGGTAAAGTGTTCGTGAGCTCGAAACGACGACCGATGGATCGTTTCGAACCGACCAGGTTTGACCATCAATTCAGGCAGCTATTGTGTCTAAATGCAGAAGATTCATAAAATGCTCCTTACTAAACAGCCAGTTTTGATCAACATGCACCAGGTCCTTCTACACTGACGGAAAAAAATCCCAATACCAAGAAGGGGTTGTGTTAGATAAACGACAGTTGGTAAGCGGTGAGAGTACATCTGTAAGATGACGTCTATGCAAATTTCGCGCTCGGCGGATACGTGTGGCGCTAGTAGCGCCCCTCGGAACATGCAAAGCAGGTTTGCTGTAAATACGCGCTGTAACGTTCGTGAGCGTTAGTTATCGTTGAGATTCGACGTAGGGTGTTGATGTTAGTCAAGAATGCCTTTAAGAAGACGAAGAAGTCATTATGAACAGCTCACGGAGTTTCAACGAGGTCGTGTAATAGGGCTACGAGAAGGTGGATTTTCTTTCCGCAATATTGCAGAACGACTTGGCAGGAATGTAGCCACTGTGCATGATTGTTGGCAGCGGTGGTCAAGGGAAGGTACTGCCTCAAGAAGACCGTGTTCCGGCAGGCCACGTGGCACTACTGAGAGGAAGACCGCCGTGTACGGCGTATGGCCGTGGCGCATCGTACCGCGTCAATTCGAGCTGCAGTTGCCACCACAGTGACACAACGAACTGTTACAAATCGGTTACTTGAAGGACAGCTCCGAGCCAGACGCCATGTAGCGTGCATTCCACTTACTCCAAACCACTGCCGTTTGCGACGTCAGTGGTGTCAAGCTAGAGCTCATTGGAGGAAGGAGTGGAGATCTGTTGTGTTTTCTGATGAAAGCCGGTTCTGCCTGGGTGCCAGTGATGGCCGTGTGTTGGTTAGAAGGAGGCCAGGTGAGCGCCTGCAACCGACCTGTCTGCGGCTGAGACACACTGGACCTACACCTGGAGTTATGGTCTGGGGAGCAATTTCCTATGACAGCAGGAGCACTCTCGTGGTTATCCCACGCACCCTGACGGCACAGTTGTACGTCGGTCTGGTGATTCAACCTGTTGTGCTGCCATTCATGAACAGCATTCCATGGGGGTGGTCTCCAACAGGATAACGCTCGCCCGCATACCGCTGTTGTAACCCAACATGCTCTACAGAGTGCCGACATGTTGCAGTGGCCTGCTAGATCACCAGATCTTTCACCAATCGAGCACGTATGTAACATCATTGGACGACAACTCCAGCGTCACTCCCAACCAGCATTAACCGTCCCTGTATTGAAGACCAAGTGCAACAGGCATGGAACTTCATCCCACAAACTGACATCCAGCACCTGTACGACACAATGCATGAACGTTTGCGTGTTTGCATTCAACATTCTGGCGGTTACACCGGTTATTAATGTACCAGCATTTCACATTTAAAATGGCTCTTCCCGCGCTTACAATAAGCTGTGATCTTGAAACCTTAATCGATTAAATATGTTACATATACAAATGTATTGCAGCCATTTCATTCCTCTACAACTAATTTTTCGTGGTGTTGGGATTTTTTTCCCGTCAGTGTATTCAACGACAACACTCGGCCGCATGTCTCCCAAAGGACAACGCAACAAATTCACCAGCTGGACTACAAAATTCTGTCGCACCCTGCATATTGCAAAGCATCGTCACTCTTAGGCTTTACTGTCACCTCTTCCGGCATGCGGACTTTTTTCTAGCGATGAAGACCTCCCGAAACGACCGAGCCGTACGTCAGGAAGTTGCCATCCTCTTCGCGCCTCACAGGCTCAGGAATTATATCGACCGTGAGATCCATACCCTCGAAATATATTTGCAAAAGCGTGACGATGCATAGCGGAGCTACTTTGACAACACGGTAGGGTTTGCAGGAGGCCAGCTCAATTCGGACGTTTCATCTGCACCAAAGCAAGCCCAATACTGTCAAAATCCAAGTTTGTATACTTTGAAGTTGAAAATACAACAGATGAATTAAGTGAAGCATTATGAGCAACTGAAACAAGACAAATACAGTAACAAACGCTCAGCGAACAGCTAGAACAGCTTTAAGAAATTATAACATCTTGAAAAGTCAGCGACAAGTCACAAGCTCGACAGCAGAATCGCACATGCAATAGACAAGCAGTCCTGCCTGTTCACCGAACGGTGAATCTATTGGGTTGATGCATAAGTTCATGCCGTTTTACACTGCTGCCCACCCAAAATGCAACACCAAGAAGGACACGGGATAGAAAATCCAGATTTACTGGACACATAACAACAAATACAAAGATGAAACGATTGAGCTTACAGGCCCGTGCGACTTGCGGAACACGCAGACATCAATAGTTCGTGTGGCCCCCATGGCTGGCAACAACGGCCGCTACACGCCGCGGCATCGAACGAAAGAGGTTTTGGATGTGGGCTTGGGGTATGTCGGTCCAGGCTGCTTCCACACGTTGCCACAGTTCATCAGGCGTAGCCGCGGGTTGTGCTTGCCGGGCCACTCGGTTGCCGATCAGCGACCAGACGTGTTCGATGGGCGACATATCGGGAAAACAGACGGGCCACGGCAGCAGTGACACCTGGTTGGCCGTGAAGAATTGTTGCACGATGCGTGCCACGTGCGCGCGCGCATTGTCCTGAATGGAACGTGGCCGCTGGCAGGTCCAGCAAGTAAGGAAGGACAACAGGTTCCAAAACGTCGGAGATGTAGCGGTGGCTGTTGAGTGTACCGGCGATGCGTACCTGAGGGGTGCGGGTGTCATATCCAATTGCGCCCCAAACCATAACACTAGGCGACGGACCGGTATGGCGATACATAATGCAGGCGTCATACAGTCTCTCGCCGCGGTGCCGCCACACGCGGATCCGACCATCGTGGTGTTGCAGGCAGAAGCGGGATTCATCGGAGAAGACAATGTCGTGCCATTCCGTAGTAAAGGTGCGGCGTTCAACGGCCCACTACCACCGAACTCGCCGGTGGTGTAACGTCAATGGTAATCGGAGAAACGGGCGTCGTGCGACAAGTCCCTTCTCCTGCAGACGACGTCGAACGGTACGTGCTGATACAGGTTGCTGCGCAACACACCCTAATTCCTGCGCTAACGCTCGTGATGTGGCGGTGCGAGCCGTCAATGCCCGCCGCACAACATTCCAGTCTTCTCGTTCGGTGGTGCGCGGCGGCTGCGGCAATCGCCCACGTCGGTCCGTCCGTCCCTCCTGCACCCACCGAATCCATACTCGCCTCACTGTGGCTGGATGTCGTCCCACAAGGGCGCCGATGTCTCGGTATGATAAACCGCTGTCGCGATAAGCCACTATTCGTCCTCTGTCGAACTCCGAAACGTGCTGGAATGACTGCCGTATTCTGCGACGAGGCATCAGGTAGCTTCCCACGCACAGGTCCGGCAGCGCAACACACTTCCACTACTTACACCCGCCTTCTGTGCACCCTTCTTATATTGCTTCTCGGTGGCGTGCCAGGCGCACATGATTTGCATATGCCCTGCAATACTAATCGTTTGCATGTTCTCTCGCGGGCGACGCATGCTGCGAATTTCAGGCCAATCGGATGCTTCCCTCTTGGCGTTGCATTTTCGATGGCCAGCAGTGTATTTCACGAGTGTTTCCCAGGTCAGTAGTGACGGTGCAGATGGTTAGTTGTGTATCAAAATGTAGCCAGTAATATCCTGCATCTAAATCATATTGCGTTGTGTGATTATGGCTAACGGTTTTCTTTGTTTTCAGGTCAGGAATTTCGGAGTGTCAAGTAGAGATGAATGAACATTTCCGACATCTGCTTCTGTACGAGTTTTAACAAAAGATCCACAGCCGCCGAGGCCACTCGAAAAAATTGTGCTGTGTGCGGGGAAGATGCTATTGCTCTGAGGACAGCCCACAAATGGTTTGAGCAGTTCCGAGGTGGCGATTTTGACCTCAAGGATTCTCCACGCTCAGGTCGTCCATCTCACTTTGATGAGGATCGTTTGAACTATCTCATCCACTTGGATCAGCGTCAAACCACACTCGAATTAGCCACTGAGATGGACTGTGATCAGGCCACAGTGGTGCGACACCTGAAACGTATATGTAAGGTCTAGAAATTGGGGTCTTGGGTGCCTGACACTTTCACCGAGGACAACAAGAATCGGCGTGTTGCCATATGTGGTTTCTTGCTAGCCCATTATCGCGAATGTTCTCAGCAACACAGACCCTTTCTGTCACGTATTGTTACTGGAGATGAAAAGTGGTGCCTGTACGTGAATTTCAGGCATAGGAGGGAATGGTTAAGCCCAAACAAGACGCCCACACCACATCCAAAAAATGAACTTCATCTTACGAAGATCATGTAGTGTGTCTGGTGGGACATGGAAGGCATTATTCACTGGGAAATGCTGCCGAGGAATAGGACCATCAACGCTGCACTCCATTGTGAGCAACTACGCCGTGTGGAGGGAACGATTCAGCAGAAACGACCACATCGGCACCAATGTGTCCTTCTCCAACATGATAACGCACGCCCTCACACTGCAAATATGACCAAAATGGCCATTTAGGATATGAAAGGGGAGATCCTTCTACATCAGGCCTATTCCCCAGATGTCACCCTTCAGACTATCACCTGTTCCAAACTTTGTCGAATGCACTCCGTGGCAGAAAGTTCAACAATGTTGTTGATCTCCAGAATTTCCTTGATGATTTCTTCGCAGGCCGCCCCGGTGGCGCAGTGGTCTAAGCGATGGCCTCTGATCATTCGTCCGAAAGGGGTCCGGGTTCGAATCCCGGTGAGGCATGGATGTTGTGTTTGTCTTACGGCACTGGCTCTCTCCCTTCCCTGGAACCAGTGACCCTAAATTAGGGACGGGCGACTGCTTATAGCCCATTGAGTTGCTCACGGTGGTCGTTAAACCTCCAATCAAAAAAAAAAAAAAAATTTCTTCGCAGAAAACCCTGTACGTTTTTTCAAGAATGGCATTGCAAATATATCCAGACGTTGGGACACCATCGTAAACAATGTGTGTGTGTGTGTGGGGGGGGGGGATACATAGTTGATTGATTCCGTTTTCCCTTTTGATGTAATACATTCCTTCAGTGCGGTGAAAAAAACCGGCATGAACTTATGCATCAACCCAATATAAAATCATTTTCTGAACATAAAATTAAAGAAAGAGAAAAGTAATTAAGGGAAAGAAAATTAATTTAAAATCCGCAACTATTTCATGATTAGAACTGGGTCGTGAAGTCAGTGCATATGGCCTTCATTTACCCCCCCCCCTAACTCATTTTTAGCACGTCTTTTGTAAAAAAAGATCGTGCTTATGTTATCAGTTTGTCCGTCCGTCCGCCTGTACTCACGATATCTCTGCAACTATTAGTCCGATTTGAAAAATTCTTTTTGCATTGGAAAGCTTGAAACATGCGAATGATGATCTTTTACTTCGTTTTTTTTTTTACGATGTACAATTTCGCCGCTAGAGGGCATAAATGCAGATGATGTCGAATTCAAAAATACGTTTCATTCCACATATTTGCTTCTAAACATCCGATTAAAAAAATAATATTTTTCGATTTCGTTTATGTCGAAGAGTATTTTCGATACAGTTACTTATCAAATTACTCATAGATTTTCCGCTAGGGGGCGTAAAAGTAAATTACATTCTTCCCGATAACTCTTCTTCTAAAACTCCGATTTGAAAAAAAATTGCTTCAGCGGATGCACCTCTTGATGGAAAATCTTTTGCATATAATTTCAAATTTTTCGTAAAGAATACTTTAACCACCAGGGGGCGTAAGCGTTAATTTTTGCTTCTGATGTATTTGCCATAAAATCTGAGCTTCTAAAATATCGATTGAAAAACTTCTTTTTTCGTGGACTGATGCCACTCACATCGATAAACCTTTTCGGAATATTTTCTTCTTAAAATATTCCACAGTTTGTCCGCCAGGGGCGTAGACGTATATCTTATTTTTGTCAATATCTCTATTTCTAGGAGTCTGATTTGAAAAATTCCTTCTTTGTTGGATAGTGTTTTCAGTGTGACATGTGTTTCATATAATTTCAAAATTTTCAAGTAATTCATAGACTTTCCGCTAGGGGGCGTAGACGTAAATTCCGTTTCCCCCTATATCTCTGCTTCTAAATCTCCGATTTGAAAAATTCTTTCTGCACCGGATACAGTTCCTGATGGGAAATCGTTTGCACATAATTTCTAATTTTTGTAAAAAATGGTTTGGCCACCAGGTGGCGTAAGTCTTAATTTCCGCTTCTGATGTATTTGCAGCAAAATATGAGCTTCTAAAATCTTGATTGCAAAAATAGTCCTTTGTTGGCCGATACTACTCATTTCGACAAACCTTTTAGGAGCATTTTCTTCTTGAAATAATGCATGGTTTCGACGCCAGGGGGCGTAGATGTATATCTTATTTTTTTCAATATCTCTACTTCTAGGAGTCCAATTTGAAAAAATTCCTTCTTTGTTGGATAGTGTTTCCGATGCGAAATGTTTTTCCTATAAATTCAAAATTTTCAAGTAAATCATAGACTTTCCGCTAGGGGGCACAAAGGTGAATTGCGTTTTCTGCGTTATTTCTGCTTCTATAACTCCGATTTAAAAAATTCTTCCTGTATCGCATACAAGACCTGATGGACAATATTTTTCATATAATTTCTAATGTTTGGTAAAGAATGATTTGGCCACCAGGGGGCATAAGTGTTAATTTCTCCTTCTGATGTATTTGTAGCAAAATCTGGGCTCGTGAAAACTCGACTAAACTTTTATTTTTCTTGGACCGGTACCGCTCATATGGAAAATCCTTTATAGAGCACTTTCTTCCTAAAATAATGCATGGTTTTCCCACCAGGGGACGTAAAGTCACATCTTATTTTTGTCGATATCTCTGTTTCTAGGAGTCCGATTTGAAAAAATTCTTCTGGTGTTGGAGAGCGTTTCCGGTGCGAAATGTTTCTCAAATAAATTCCTGTTTTTCTTAACGCACAAGTCTGCAACCAGAGGGCGTAAGCTCACGATTCCGTTTACAGCAATATCTGAGGGATTAAAAACCCGATTGAAAAACTTCTTTCTTCCGTCAGATACTATTGTCTTCCATACCACAGATATAACAAAAGCTGTCAGGAGAATTGACACAACCTCTTGAAACCATGACAGTCGTAAATGCACACACCTTATCCCTATCAGGCCCACGTTTGCGTTCAACACCATGTTTAAATATATATAAGAAAACGTTACAACGATATTCTGGTGACAAAAATTCCAGACAAAAATTCTCGATTTCTGTCGAAACTACGTGATAGAAGTTTTTGAGTATTTTCCCCGAAATCTGCATCAAAAAATACATAAGAAACACCATTCGCTTTGAAGAAAAAAATTTCATCGCGGACCTGTGTTATCAGCGTCGGGTAAAATCTACGCGAACGGATTTTCTTTTGCCAAAGTTTCTGCCAAACACTTCAAAATTTGTGCCCCCCCCATCATTCTTAGCTCCCCTAATAGTCCACCCAGTCCTGAGCGGCTGGAGTCCACACTGCTGACTGTTCGTCCGACTGGGCCCGAGGTATGGACGACACGGCAGACCGATGTCGCTGTCTCATTTCCTCGGAACCAGTTGCCCGAATTTAAAGAATGGCTACTGCTTATAACCCTTACAGTTGCTCACGGTTGTCGTTAAACCTCGAAGTAAAAATACAGTAGATTCCGGTTTAAATGTGACACATCAGGGCTTAGAATACTTTGGCCCAATAAAGCGGCTGTGCCAGTTATGCGGAGCTTTATCTTAAAGAGTTGGTTTCGGATGTTCTTCAAGAATTGTTCCAAGTAAACGTTTGCCCCGGTTAACCGATTGTCCAGTTAACCGGAATCTACTTTACAGCAAAAGGGAAGCAGGAAGGAATGAAAAAAATGTGCATCGTTGGATGATATAGAAGAACACAACTTCAGAATACCGGAGCTCGGACCATGTCCTGCCCACCTGCATCATCCAAAAAATCCCGCTCTCATGCCATTACATTACGCAATTTGATATGAAGCAAAAAATAGCCTCACATCGACACATTTGGTATTAAAAAATGCACTACTCTATGTTTCTGAAATTTTGTTTAAATTCTAGAAATAGCAGCCCCGGTGGTCTGAGCGATGGCTTCTGAGCATTCGTCCGAGATGGGTCCGGACGAATGGTTAGATGGGCCCGGACGATTTGTAACGTACCAGGAGATGTGACTTACCTGCCAGAAGGACGCACACGACATGAAGGCAGATAGGAATCGGTAGACACTATAATTCGTGCATGAATACTAGTATTAAAAGAAATCCGTCTTGTTGCACGATGATATTTATTCAGCTAAAAAATGAAATCTATATACAGTTTAAAAACACATGAGCACTTTCTGTGTCACATTGACACCTTCATCAGATGTAATTTCACCATGTGGCTACATGCTGGTCTTAAGTACGTGGAGTAGATGCATCATGGGAAAGGTAATGTCACATGATATACCAGATAACAAGACAATCAAAAAAAGGCATAGTTAGCCAATGATCACTTAACAGAAGCAATTGCTATTGTGCTGTCCTTCCCAACAAGATTGCTCCAAGGTTCAGGTAAAACATAAGGATAATAGTCATTACAGCAACGTGTATTATAAGCCGAAATATAGAGGCTTTCTGCAAATAACAAGGAATAAACAGAGTTAGGTGTGTTTATGATTTTAGCGTTGTCCCAGTCTGGGATGGAATTTCCAGCACTTATGGTTCTTGCAAAAGAGGTGCTTTGGTGATTCATTTTTAGATCATATCTGTGTTCATTTAATCTCAAATCCAAATTTCTTTTGGTAGAACCCACACAATGATTGTTTAGTTCACCAGAGATAGTGTCGAGCATAGGAATAACATACACACCCCATTTTCCCTTTGTCAATTTTGTCACGATCATTGCGGATAATGGTATATAGATTGCATGATCGTATTCCAAATTGTATTTTATGACGAGAACATATGTTGGTAAGGAGGTTTACAATATGTGGATTAAAATCAACAGATCCAACATACTTTTTAGGCACTTGCTCACTAATTAAAGCAGTTGACATAGAAAACCGTACTTTATTGTGCACTCCTTAACAACGTTGTCCGGGTAACCATGGTTTTTAGCGAGGGATGATATCCATTGTAGTTCTTGAGCTCTGGCGAAATGGCTAGAAGAATGTGAATATGCTCTTCTAAATAGGAAGTGCAGAGCAGAAATTTTATGCTGAAAAATGTGAGCAGAATTGTACGGAATTAGAGTGGGTGTGGAAGTAGGTTTTCGATAAACGGCAAAAGACAGGGAATTGTCAGAAGGGGTACGAGTAATTTGAAAGTCAAGATAAGGTAAGACGAAATTATTTTCAAGTTCTATCGTGAGTTTGATGGAGGGTATTGAGCAGACATAGCGTTGACAAACTGCTGTAACTGATTTATGGTATATGGCCAAATTCCCAAGATGTCATCAACGTAACGGATATAGAGACTAGGTTTTTTTGTGGGAATTCTTGTATGACTTTATTTTCAATATGCTGTAGAAGAATTTCTGCTAAGACTGCGGATAAAGGTGAACCCATGGCTGTCCCGTCGGTTTGTTGGTAAAATATGTTCTGAAATTTGAAAAATGAACGCTTTTTAATGAGATGAAGAGCATTCATTATGAAAGCAATATCATTGGCATGGAGTCAGAAACCTAAGTGATAAAGTTCTGAATCCCATTCAGCTAAGGAGCCTTGCAACGAGGTTACAAGTTCGCTTACCCTAACCAACGTAAAGTGGACTTATTCAAAACAGTTCCGCAAATTGAAAAAATCTATATTCACTTCCAATAGAAGATAGGAACTTCGCAAGAATAAAAATCGCAAGGTCTCTTCACAAACACAATCCACGACGGTGTAAAACCACCGAAGAATGCCAGCTTCATGAGGAAATGCAGCAGCTGATTGAATTGAAAAAGGACCCAGATATTGCCATTCTTTTAGCTGATAAAACTAGTCAAGTTGTGCTCTTAAATCAAAGTGATTATATTAAAAAAATGCTCAATGCCATTTCTAGTGTCCCTCATGTAATAGTGAAACGAGACCCCACCAGGGCTACTGTTAGTGCTTTAAGCCGCCTTAAGAACTCTTCAGCTCCTCCGGACTCCTTTTCAAAAGCCTTCAATCCACCCCCGGCTGCCATGTGCCTGATTTATTTGGTAGAATAAAACTACACAAGGAAGGGTACCCTATTCGCCCTCTTGTATCAGGTTACATTGCCCCCACCCGACCTTTGGAAAAAGCTTTGACAAGTTATCTCACCAAATTTACAGTGAATTTTTCCTACTCAATAAAGAGCACCACACAAGCTATTGATAGGTTAAAGTTAATTCAGCCACTACCAAATTCCTATTTTTTGGCGTCCCTAGATGTAGTTTCTTTATACACGAATGTACCTATGGAAGCTACATTTCAGTTGATTCAGGCTTTGCTCATTGATTCTGACATTCCTGCCAATGATATTGCTCTCATAATGAATGCTCTTCATCTCATTAAAAAGCGTTCATTTTTCAAATTTCAGAACATATTTTACCAACAAACCGACGGGACAGCCATGGGTTCACCTTTATCCGCAGTCTTAGCAGAAATTCTTCTACAGCATATTGAAAATAAAGTCATACAAGAATTCCCACAAAAACCTAGTCTCTATATCCGTTACGTTGATGACATCTTGGGAATTTGGCCATATACCATAAATCAGTTACAGCAGTTTGTCAACGCTATGTCTGCTCAATACCCCTCCATCAAACTCACGATAGAACTTGAAAATAATTTCGTCTTACCTTATCTTGACTTTCAAATTACTCGTACCCCTTCTGACAATTCCCTGTCTTTTGCCGTTTATCGAAAACCTACTTCCACACCCACTCTAATTCCGTACAATTCTGCTCACATTTTTCAGCATAAAATTTCTGCTCTGCACTTCCTATTTAGAAGAGCATATTCACATTCTTCTAGCCATTTCGCCAGAGCTCAAGAACTACAATGGATATCATCCTCGCTAAAAACCATGGTTACCCGGACAACGTTGTTAGGGGAGTGCACAATAAAGTACGGTTTTCTATGTCAACTGCTTTAATTAGTGAGCAAGTGCCTAAAAAGTATGTTGGATCTGTTGATTTTAATCCACATATTGTAAACCTCCTTACCAACATATGTTCTCGTCATAAAATACAATTTGGAATACGATCATGCAATCTATATACCATTATCCGCAATGATCGTGACAAAATTGACAAAGGGAAAAATGGGGTGTGTATGTTATTCCTATGCTCGACACTATCTCTGGTGAACTAAACAATCATTATGTGGGTTCTACCAAAAGAAATTTGGATTTGAGATTAAATGAACACAGATATGATCTAAAAATGAATCACCAAAGCACCTCTTTTGCAAGAACCATAAGTGCTGGAAATTCCATCCCAGACTGGGACAACGCTAAAATCATAAACACACCTAACTCTGTTCATTCCTTGTTATTTGCAGAAAGCCTCTATATTTCGGCTTATAATACACGTTGCTGTAATGACTATTATCCTTATGTTTTACCTGAACCTTGGAGCAATCTTGTTGGGAAGGACAGCACAATAGCAATTGCTTCTGTTAAGTGATCATTGGCTAACTATGCCTTTTTTTGATTGTCTTGTTATCTGGTATATCATGTGACATTACCTTTCCCATGATGCATCTACTCCACGTACTTAAGACCAGCATGTAGCCACATGGTGAAATTACATCTGATGAAGGTGTCAATGTGACACAGAAAGTGCTCATGTGTTTTTAAACTGTATATAGATTTCATTTTTTAGCTGAATAAATATCATCGTGCAACAAGACGGATTTCTTTTAATACCAGATAGGAATCAGAATAAAACGTCCGCGTAGCTCAATTGGTAGAGCAACTTATTCCGGAATGAGGGGACCCGGGTTCGAATCCCCGGCGTGGACAGAAATGACGGAGAAATTTACTTCGTTATAATGGCGCCCGAACTATCCGGATGACCCGACCGTTCAAAATCTCGCATTGGTGTGATGTTCTTTCCACACCGCGAGATAGGAAAAAATAAGAGAATCCTTTCTCCAGCACTTCGAAAAAAAAAAAAAAAAAAAAATAAGGGGGAGATGATGTAACGTACCAGGAGATGTGACGTACCTGCAAGAAGGACGCACACGACATAAAGGCAGATAGGAATAAGAATAAAACGTCCTCGTAGCTCAATTGGTAGAGCAACTTATTCCGGAATGAGGGGACCAGGTTCGAATCCCCGGCGTGGACAGAAATGACGGAGAAATTTACTTCGTTATAGATTCTTTATCTTTTCCGCCAGGGGCCGCAGATGCATATCTTATTTGTGCCAATATCTCTGCTTCTAAGACTCAGATTTGAAGAATTCTTTGTTTATCGGAAAGGGTTTGCGGTGCGAAATGTCTCTCCCATAATTTCAAAATTTTCCTAATTAACCACCAGAGGGAGTAAGTTCACGTTTTCGATGCGAAATGCTTCTCATAAGATTTCAAACTTCTGTTAACGAGCCACTAGATGCCGCCCCTGTGGCGCAGTGGTCTAAGCAATGGCTTCTGATCAGTTGTCTAAGTTCGCTTGTGCTCCTACACTTTGAGTAATATTAGTTGTTTTTTGAAGTTCCTGGTTAGTTATTTTTTGTTATTTCGTTCAGTGAATGTTGTATGCTTAAGTTGAACCCGAACATTCGTCGGGACAGCCATTTTTGTTGTAATGTTTTGGAGTTTTTTTACAATGCCGTGGTGACCAGGTCGGTTACTCATTTCTGTGTTACAAGGTTCCTCAAGGAGAATACCTATGCCTTGAAGCATACTGTTGAAGGTGGGCTACTTTATTTTGAGTGTTGCAAGTCGCAACACTAGGTTTTAGTTTAAGTTATGTGTTAGTAGTCAAGATTACTACGGCCTAACTCGACGTCTGATGCTTCTGTGCCTATTCTACTCGAATCTTCTACATCAACGACGATAGTGTATGCTTCAAAGGATATGTCAACAATTGATACCTCCACTGTGATAAGTCATTCTTCTGAAAGTGTGTCAAGTGTTGTGAAACCGAATGTGCCGCCCCGGTGGCGCAGTGGTCTAAGGCGCTGGCCTCTGATCATTCGTCCGTAAGGGGTGCGGGTTCGAATCCCGGTCAGGCATGGATGTTGTGTTTGTCTTACGGCACTGACTCTCTCCCTTCCCTGGAACCAGTGACCCTAAATTAGGGACGGGCGACTGCTTATAGCCCATTGAGTTGCTCACGGTGGTCGTTAAACCTCCAACCAAAAAAAAAAAAAAAAAAAAAAAAAAAAAAAAAAAGAAACCGAATGTGAATGGAGGGGTCGGAGCCGCGAGCCCACCCTTTTACCACCTATATGCGACTTCTGTCTGTCCTGTGAATGTACCTTCTGCCGCTTCAACAGACTCTCAATACACGATTACCCGTGTGGATACAGTTTTACAACTGAAAGTTCCCGACGACTCTGTTCTTTCTGGGTAAGCGTTTTTCAGAAAATTTATCTTTCACTGTTTAAGTTCCTGCCCTAAAGGACAGCCCAATCCCTCGATACCTGGATGTAATTTCTGCTGTTGTTTCCAGGGAATCCATTAAATCAACCATCCGATTTGGTGTGGGAATCGAAATGCACTTTACCCTAAAATCTGCTGTTGAAAAAAAATCTTCAATGTGGTATAGACATTGGTACTGTGCATCAGCAACCAACACCGTCTACTCAGCGCCGTGTTACCGTCGCTCTGACACATGTTCCATCGGAACTTCCTGATGAACTATTAGTAGATGTGCTTAGTTCCATCGGCAGAGTAGTAGGTACCACAAAATTTCTTGCTGCTGCAGGAGTAAACACCCCCTATGCCTATGTGCTAGGAGGACGTCGTCAGTATAGAGTGAGTTTCCCTACGGAACAGGCTCTGAAGGACAGGCCTACCTCCGTTGAGGTTATTACATACTCAAGAAAATACTCTTTTGACTTATTTGCAGGAATGCAGTGCTTTTATTGTAAAGGGGAAGGACATCGAGTTACCTCGTGTCCTCACAGAAATATGTAGAACAATGCTACTTCAAATCCTGGAGCCGTTGAATCATCATTCTGTTCGGTTGCCCAGACACCCTACCTGGTAACAGCAGATGATGCTATGTCGATTCGGAACAACATATTTTACAGTCCTATAATTAATAACTGTGCAGCTCAGCAATTCCCCACTGTGGCAGTACCTGATAGTGGTTATCATCTAGAAGAATACCCTGCCTTGCCACCGTCGGGAGGAACACAAGTTTCTATAACAACTAGTAAAAGACCTTTGAACCCGAGCTCTCCTAAGAAAAAGAGAGGTCGACCACAAACTAGGTCGAGATCAAGAGAGGCACGTTCTGGTGGACCCTCTCAGTCGCCGAGTCTTAAACAAAGCAGCTCTTCCACTTTAACCCTAAAACAGACTGGAACCAGTGTGAATTCTCAGGAGGCTGAAATGGAAATACCTGAAAATCTGAGTGACACAACGTCAACACATTATGATATTGAACCATATCCAGAGTGTACGGAACACTTTGATAGATATCTTACAGATATAGAAGCGCCAGTTACGCCATTATCATATTTCGAACTGGTTTTTCTGTATGCGGCTCCTAAGAAGACTAGCATCATGAAAATTCCTTGCATTCAGAAA
Source organism: Macrothele yani (assembly GCA_039090855.1). Taxonomy (NCBI): domain Eukaryota; kingdom Metazoa; phylum Arthropoda; class Arachnida; order Araneae; family Macrothelidae; genus Macrothele; species Macrothele yani. The sequence continues at coordinate 63,865,835 of CM077009.1, read as the reverse complement.
AATCTGTCTAGAGTGCCGGAATCGGTTGCACAGCTGTCTTTTTCGCATGAACTGTTCCACAAGCACTCAACCATCACACCAAAAGTGAACTTATTTTGTCGACATATTCGTTATCTATTAACAATGCTTGACAAACAGGTTGTGAGGACTTTACAGCCACCAAAATGAGCTCTAGGGTCATATTTGTTCCTTTTAACTGCCGAGGTTTAGCGGCGTCAGCAGCAAATGCATTGGTTTTTGAAGATGTTCGACATTTAAAAGCGGATGTTCTAATTTCGCAAAAGACCAACTGTACTGCAGGAATCAATTTTGCTCGCTGGCCTTATGTTTTCTATCATACCTACCGGACACATGTTGGTTCCGGAACTGCAGTAGCATTTCATTCCCGATTTCACTCTATGTTACAGGAAATTGTCAAGCCCCAGAGCCGCCTGGGAATTTTTCAATATATTTCGTTATACTTTCAGTCCAGTCGAATTCATCTATTGAATATGCATGTTCCTCAAAATAATAATGAAGCTACTGATCAATGTTGCTGCCGTTCTTGCGAATATTCCCACACCTCAGACTTTATTCTTTTTGCTGGTGAATTTAAATGTACACTTCAGCCTTATTTTGACAGAGGTAATTCACATGAAAGCCGTCATTCTTTAGTTTCTCAGCTCCCTCAGATTGTCTTCAACTTTGACATCCAAGACGCCTTCAGATACCTACACCCAACTGAACGAGAGTTTTCTTGGACCCCCCTTATTCATGTAAATTGTGCTGCAGCCAGACTTGATCGATTTTATGTCTCCCGTTTTATTCGTCCGTTTATTATTTCAGTCAATCACGCACCCTCTGTTTCTTTAGACCAGTTATTCTTTCCCTCTGCTTTCTGTCTATTGGTATTCCACGCCCGAGTGTTTGGTCTTTAGATGATTCGTGTCTTCAAGATCCTGATTTTACTACTGAAGTTGTTCATATTATCACTCCAGCTGTTACTCAATTGTCTTTTGTTTCCGACCCTGAGGCTCTGTGGATCTCTACAAAACAATCTATTGTAGCTTATGCGAAGAAATCTATTAAATATGCATGTACCTCAAAATAATAATGAAGCTACTGATCTCCTGGTTCATGTTGCTGTGGACGGTAGGCCGGAGCGTAAAAAAAAAAAAAGTCAAATTTCGATATGCCCTAGTGCGGAAAAGTTATGTATTGCTACGTAAACTATGTGGAAAAAATTTAGCGAAATTCAAATAATATGCTACGGTTCTACTTTACCTCCAAAATTTCGATATTTGGGTAAAATCGTCACATTTTCATGTCCGTTGTGAGAAAGGAACAGTGTTCGTGACAGACTTTCCCTAGTGCGCAAAAACTACCTGTTGGTACCTAAAAGACGTGCACAATTGTTCAGGCAAAGCAACTAATATCTTATGGTTCCAATTTAATGCAACAATATTCCCTGTTTAAGGAAAATTGCAATAGTTTGACACCTAGTGTTCACCATGTGATTTGTTTCGTAGTTATGTTAGTGTGTGCACTGAAAGCACAACATATTGTGCAAGTGTACACGCTGCACACGGTGCAGCTCTTCACATGTTTCAGAAAAGTCCTAGATCTCATCATGAGGAGGTGGCTGCACAGCGAGGACCACCCGTGCCCAACCCGACCACCCATCCATTAGGGCAAATAAATTTTCTGTTCTTTTTTAATCTTCAGTTTCCTGAAATTTTTGCCCGGAAATCTATTTTATTTTCAAAGGCTGACCTTATTTGCCGTGTTTCCAATCGTACTCTAATAAATCAATCCCTTTGTTCTTCTTCGCAAAAAGTAGCAGATGCTTCTGTTGTTAACTTAACGCATCGCTCCACTCCCTGATTGTGACAAGGGAAGTTTTGCGTGCCCAATCGCTTAACAATGTTCTTACAGTCATTGTTGCATAGGTTCATTATTTCATCGTCGGTTAAATGCGCAGTCAATGGCGGTTCATTCAAGACGCGTGATTGCCAGTCAATTAGGTCAAAATAATCCCTCCCACCCGGGAAGTTGAACCGAGGAATTTCACATACACGGATTGCATCGCAGTTTTGTGCCCTTGCTCTAAGGATCCTGAGGAAGCCAAGTTCTCTGATGTTTCCTCTCGTCTGTGATCGTAGCCAGAAGTATTTATTCTGGATGGACAATATACCCATTCCTTTGGATTACGCGGTACAGAACGCTCTTCAAATCCTGGGTGAGATATCTGGATGTATGGAGCCATCATTGCAAGTGCACTTTTGGAAGATGTGGGAATGATAACTCAAGCTGATATTTCAAGTGTTATAGGTAGGCACAAAATTAGAAGGCAGAGAAAGCAGCTTCAAAAGGAAAATTAAAGGGCTATATTTCGACGGGCGTAAGGTCCAAACCATAATGTATGAAGAAAGGAGAGCGATTAAAAAAACTATTACTGAAGAACACGTGACTATGCTGGAAGAGCCTTGAAGTAAATATCTTGGGCATACCACTCCTACATCTTCCTCCGCAAAGGACATTGCCGAACTGTGGGATTTCTTACATGCCAAGAATATCGACCTAAGCAAACTGTTGGTGATAGGCTGCGACGGAATCGTCGTTAATACTTGGTGTAAAGGAGGTGCAATTCGCATTCTAAAGCTAGCCTGCCAATAACCTCTTCACTGGAGCATATACCAGTTGCACGGAAACGAGCTGACACTCAGTCACTTGATTCAACATTTGGATGGCCAAACGAGTGGCACAAAAATATTTTCAGGAGGAAATCGGCAAACAGCTGAAGAGCTACGAAAATCTACCGGTTTTGAAATTTGAAGTAACTAAAGCGGGTTTTCCTGAACGTGATTGAAAAAAAAATTGCAAGGGATCTTAAAACGTCTCAGAAATACCTGTGGGACATTAGCCACGCTGTAATAACGCGTACGTGGTAATCAAGTCTGACACACAAGCACCCTGGAAAAATGAGCTATGCACGGTGGCAAACGACAGCTATTCATATTTTGCGATTTATATTACTGTAGTACTTCGCAGCCTTTGGATTCACTTAAAATTCTGGCAGAATTTGTTGTGAGATTTATGCGCTTTAGTGGTTTACTTATAAGATAACACCCTCATTGCCATTATAGAGCACGGAATCTGGAAGGCCATCTATACATCCAGATATCTCACCCAGGATTTGAAGAGTGTTCTGAACCGCGCAATCCAAAGGAATGGCTATTTTGCCCATCCAGAATCAATACTCCTGGCTACGATCACAGACGAGAAGAAACAGAGAACTTGGCTTCCGCAGGATCCTTAGAGCAAGGGCACAAAACTGCGATGCAATCCGCGTATTTTGAAATTCTTCAGTTCAACTTTCATGGAGGAGGATTATTATTATTATTTTTTTGATTGGAGGTTTAACGACCATTGTGAGCAACTCAATTGGCTATAAGCAGTCGCCCGTCTCTAATTTAGGGACACTGGTTCCAGAAAAGGGAAAGAGACAGTGCCGTAAGACAAACACAACATCCATGCCTCACCGGGATTCGAACCCGGACCCGGTTCGGATGAATGATCAGAGGCCATCGCTTAGACCACTGCGCCACCGGGGCGGGCGGCAGGATTATTTTGACCTAATTGACTGGCAATCATGCGTCTTAAGTAAACCGCCATTGACTGCTCATTTAACCAACGATGAAATAATGAACCTATGCAAAAGTGACTGTAAGGACATTGTTAAGCGATTGGGCACGCAAAACTTCCATTGTCACAATCAGGGAGTAGAGCGATGCGTTAAGTTGACAACAGAAGCAGCTGTTTGCGGGCAAGAACAAAAAGATTGATTTACTAGAGGTCGGTTGGAAGCAGGGCAAATAATGTCAGCCTTCGAAAATAAATTAGATTTCCGGGTAAAAATTAAGAAAGAACAGGAAATTGAAGATTAAAAAAAGAACAGGAAATTGATTTGCCCTAATGGATGGGTGGTTGGGTTGGGCACGGGTGGTTCTCGCTGTGCAGCCACCTCCTCATGATGAGATCTGGGAGTTGTCTGAAACATGAAAAATGTGATGAGCTGCACCGTGTGCAGTGTGCACTACTGCACACTTGCACAATATGTTGTGCTTTCAGTGCACACACTAACACAACTACGAAAAAAATCACATGGTGAACACTAGGTGTCAAAATATTGCAATTTGTCTTAAACAGGAAATATTGTTACATTAAATTGAAACCACAAGATATTAGTTGCTTTGCCGGAAAAATTGTGCACATCTTTTTAGGTGCCAACAGATAGTTTTTGCGCACTAGGGAGAGTCTGTAACGAACACTATTCTTTTCTCACAACGGACATGGAAATGTGACGATTTTACCCAAATATCGAAATTTTGGAGGTAAAGTGGAACCGTAAGATATTATTTGAATTTCGCTAAATTTTTTGCACATGGTTTACGTAGCCATACACAACTTTTCCGCACTAGGGCATATCTAAATTAGAATTTTTTTTTTTTTTTTTTTTTTTTACGCTCCAACCTAATGTTGATTCTGAAAATCACAAGGTAAGTATGGACAAGCTATCTCCGTCGCTAAGATTCCATTTGGATGTAGAATACTGTGGTTCGTTCTAAATTTCGTTCTTTTTTACGCTTTCCAACAGTAGGTTGAAGAAGCGTATATGCTCCAGCTTTGTCCGCCCATCTGCCTGTCTGCACAACAACTCGCTTAAAAATGGTTCGATTTCGATGAAATTTTAGTATGTGGTAAGGAACCATTTGTGAAAGAAACCCTATTGGAAATGGGGTCAATGGTCAGGACATAGGATGAGATCTATTCCATCGCCCTTATGCGTCATAATGTACGTAAAAATGCTTCAATTGCGACAAAACTTCATCATGTTGTTTCGGAGATGTACTGAATCGGTTGAGTTTAATATAATCGAAATGGGGTCAAAGGTCAGGGCACAGGAGCGAGATTTAATCCACAGCCATTATCCTCATAACTGGGTCAAAAATGCTTGTATTCCGACAAAACTTCAGTATGTTTTTCCGGAGGTATACTGAACGAATTCTGTTGAATATAATCGAAATGGGGTCATAGGTCCGGGCACATTAGTGAGATTTATTCCACAGCCATTACACCCATAACTTGAGTAATGATTTCCGGTATGTTGGAAAGCGTATCATAATCAATGCATTGCATGATTTTACTAACTTGTTGGACTAAACATGGATTCGTGGAACTCCACTGCTCTGTGACTTTAATTTAATTTTCTGGTGGTGTAAGTTACAAAAACATCGGAGCAACGAATCATCCCAAATTTATGATTACTCTCTCCATGGAATCTAGCGAACCAAACCCTAACTACGGCAATTATGCTCTGCACTCGGCTCAAGCCCGGATTCTAACCATTTGGCTGTTGAAGATCACACTTTCCCAAATTATACACGGTCGTATCAGAATAATATTACCATACCCGTCATCACAATGTACCCGCTCAGTCGCGTTACAGAGTGCACGTGATAAGGTCTACCACACGGAGATATAAACAGCCGGCCAGGATAGATTAGCCATAGTGCGTTACGTGAGCACAATCGGCAGAGATAGTGATTTGACGGACGTTCAAAAAGGAATGGTCATTGGCTACCACGCGAAGGGTTGAAGCATCTCGGACACAGCAGACTTGTGGCCTGTTTGCGAGGTGCTGTAGTAAGGATGTACCAAGAATGGACCACTAGTACAACGGGTAACTCCCGACGTCATAACCGTGGAGCCCCAAAGGAGAACGTCGTCTCCGTCGAATGGTAAAGGGCAATCGACCAGTGCATCAATTGACCACGCAAATGAACGCTGGGACATCCAGGTACGCGTCCCTGATAACAGTAGAGCGGACCCTGTTACCCATAGGTCGATGCAGCGTCAAATCGTATAATTAGGTTCATCGGCAACGACGCCTGCAGTTCGTATGGGATTACCGTCATTGGATAGTGGAAGAGTGGGAAAATGTTGCCTTGAGTACTTCTAGGACTATTTAGAACGACGGGTCGACGTACCGTCCCAAAACGATGTCACCTCCGGGACCTCCCTGCTCCTTTGCAGTCCAAATGGGTACGTGTGCCTCGGGCAACTTTCAAGGGCCTTATTGCGTCCATGACACGACATTTCGTCGCTGTCATCCTGGCCAAGGGTGGTTATTCCCATTATGAGGTGCCGCCCCGGTGGCGCAGTGGTCTAAGCGATGGCCTCTGATCATTCGACCGAAAGGGGTCCGGGTTCGAATCCCGGTGAGGCATGGCTGTTGTGTTTGTCTTACGGCACTGGCTCTCTCCATTCCCTGGAACCAGTGACCCTAAATTAGGGACGGGCGACTGCTTATGAGGTGCCGCCCCGGAGGTGCAGTGGTCTAAGCGATGGCCTCTGATCATTCGTCCGAAAGGGACGAACGAATTCCGGTGAGGTATGGATGTTGTGTTTGTCTTACGATACTAGTTCTCTACCTTCCCTGGAACCAGCCCTAAATTAGGGACGGGCGACTGCTTATGAGGTGGCGCAGTGGTTTAAGCGACGGCCACTGATCATTCGTCCGAAACGGGTCCGGGTTCAAATCTCGGTGAGGCATGGATGTTGTTTTTGTCTTACGGCACTGGCTCTCTCCCTTCCCTGGAACCAGTGACCCTAAAATAGGGACGGGCGACTGCTTATAGCCCATTGAATTGCTCACGGTGGTCATCAAACTTTCAATCAAAGAAAAAAAAATATATGAGGTAGGTGGTCATATTATTTTGATGTAACTGTATAACTCATGCAAATTTTCAGCGATACAGGCCAATTCTTTTATCCTTTTCCTTATTTTAGGATAAAATAGATTTGGGTAAATTTCTGATAAATCAATTTGTGAAAGTGCTAGCATTTCGTTCTATTTGCAAGATTTTAAAATGAAAGCGGAAGAACCTTCTCGTTACTCGTTATCGAAACTTTGGACATCACAAATTCACCGTTCTGAGGAATGAAATATAAACATAAACTATCAAAACAGATAAAGTAAATAACCTCGAGCAGCTTTTTCTTCTTGTGATTATGGAGATGCTGCTGTAGCTTATCACGCGTTTGCATATATAAGATCGAAGTACGTAGAAACAATCTAGAGATTTTGAAAAAGATATATAAATTGAAAAACAGTTGCTGTTTGACCAGAAGCTTTGGTGTCTGTTGGATAATGGTTTATGCGTAAACGCAGAAAGTAGAATGCTTTTGAATATGCCACTTCGCTATTTTTTAGTGTTTATACTGCTGGAAATATCATGTTCAGCACAGTAAGTACCTGTTCGTGTCTTTTGATGGATTTCTTTCAGTCCACATGATATCTAATTATCGAGCAAAAAAAAATCTAGTCTTTTTCCGTTTCCACCTGTACCGAGAAAAATGAGGTATATATTTATGAATGGAATAGCGGATTACACCATACAATACAAATTTCGAAGATATCAAGCCGTTTTTGTGTGTAAATATTGCATGGATGGGTAAGTAAGATAATTTCCGAAAATGTCGTCGTCCTGCAGCGGGAATCAAATCCGCGTCTCCTGGAGCGCCCACGTATGCTAACCACTACACCACCCAGAACAACCAAGTTTCAAGTTTCCAATTAATTTGAATGTAACCATCTCAGGATTCGCTTGTCGAAGCAACCGGCATTCATGTTTAGCGAATCTGGAGGTTAAGATTTTTATCCAGTGATTGCCCGGAGGAGCAGATAAATCATGACTGGAATTCAGGATTAATCCATACAATACAAATTTTGATGTCAATCCGTTTTCCGGTGTAAATATGACATGAAACTCCGGGAGACGAGGGTTCGATTCCCGTTGCAGGACGACGAAATTTTCAAGATTTCAGATATTATCTGACATTACCATCCTTGTCATATTTACACCAGAAAACGGATTGAGATCTTCAAAATTCGAGGTATATATTTACCGTTTTGTCCATCTTTGGTCAAGATATCTCCGTCCCTAGAAGTTACATTGAAGACTTCTCTTTGGATTGGGTAAATTTACACATTATCAAGACTTTTCACTTTTTTGCTGTACCGGATTCACGATTTTTCCTTCAGCTGCATGCATACATTGCATTTGCTACGGCATCATGATTTCCTTACGAGAGGGGTTTGAAACATTACTTTTACGAGGGTCGTTCAAAAAGTTACAAGACTGATTTTACATGAAGCAGGAGTGTAATGAAGTAAACATGTATACATTCATATGAAGAAATTAACTCGTGCACCAAAAGCTATTAAATAGAAAACAAATGCCGTCTCCTGCACGATACACTTTAATGATAAAAAAATATGTACAATTAAAATAAATGTGTTTAAGAACTTTCAACGCCACAATGGCGTCATCCTCAGAAACAGTGCAGCAGTGAGCTCAGAAGTGAGTAGCCTATATATTTTACAAGACACATAGCAGTTAATGCGCATGTGCAATTATCGGCAAAGTCCAAATCAAGTTCAGTGGGTACAAGCATAGTTGGTGGGCGTGACCTGGCCCAAAAGTGTTCTCCAAGGAAGGGGGATAAACACGGGGTTCATCGTTACAGCATCTTTCACCATTGACGAATATGTGAATACTTTCACAGAAAAGTGTTGACCGACGATTCCTGGGAGAATCGAGAATAATGGTGTCATTCCAACATGGTAGGTAAGAACCGTTTAAACAGAGTCTCGACAAAGATGTAGCACCAGAATGCGTCCTGAGATTATACTGATGTTCGTAAATGCGGCGCCCCAAATTACGAGTGGTAGAGCCCACATAACATAAATCGAGCTCTGCAGGGTTAGTAGATTTAAGTGGAACCAAATATACACCTTGACGGTTCACACATTCAACACAGTCTCTGTCCTTTTTAACAGTATTAAATAAAGTACGAGACCTTACACCAAACTTGAGTTTGAAATTATGACATATGTTCTTTAAGATGTTACATACAGATGGTATATATGGAATGGATCCCACAAATTGGTAGTCAATTTGTGGGATCCATTCCATATACACCACCTGTATGTAACATCTTAAAGAACATATGTCATAATTTCAAACTCAAGTTTGGTGTAAGGTCTCGTACTTTATTTAATACTGTTAAAAAGGACAGAGACTGTGTTGAATGTGTGAACCGTCAAGGTGTATATTTGGTTCCACTTAAATCTACTAACCCTGCAGGGTTAGGTAGATTTATGTTATGTGGGCTCTACCACTCGTAATTTGGGGCGCCGCATTTACGAACATCAGTATAATCTCAGGACGCATTCTGGTGCTACATCTTTGTCGAGACTCTGTTTAAACGGTTCTTACCTACCATGTTGGAATGACACCATTATTCTCGATTCTCCCAGGAATCGTCGGTCAACACTTTTCTGTGAAAGTATTCACATATTCGTCAATGGTGAAAGATGCTGTAACGATGAACCCCCCGTGTTTATCCCCTTCCTTGGAGAACACTTTTGGGCCAGGTCACGCCCACCAACTAAGCTTGTACCCACTGAACTTGATTTGGACTTTGCCGATAATTGCACATGCGCATTAACTGCTATGTGTGCTGTAAAGTATATAGGCTACTCACTTCTGTGCTCACTGCTGCACTGTTTCTGAGGATGACGCCGTTGTGGCGTTCAAAGTTCTTAAACATATTTATTTTAATTGTACATAGTTTTTTATCATTAAAGGTTATCGTGCAGGAGACGGCATTTGTTTTCTATTTAATATATACGCTCGCATACTTTCAAAATGTTCTCTCATTATACCTGAATGCACCTGTCCCACCTTTCTATCCACTTCTGGAAGGTGTGTTCGAAGTCCTTCCTCGACATGTGATTAACGATACCCATCACAGCATTGCTTAGTTTAGTATTTGATGCAAACCGACGCCCATGAAGTTGTTTTTCACTTAAGGAAGTAGATGGAAGTCACATGGTGCCAGATCCGGTGAATACGGAGCGCGCGCCATCATTTTGACGCCCACATCTTGGATAACCTTCTGGGTAAGCAAAGCACAACGTGCAGGGGCATTATCTTGAAGCAAAATCCAACCAGTTTGAGCATATTTTGCGCGTTTTTGGCGAATTTGTTTTCCTTACAGGACCTTTGACACCTTCAGAATAATATGCACCAGTAATTGTTTTCTCTCGTGGAACAACATGATCATGGACAATTCCCCCTTTTTTACGCTTTCCAACCGTAGGTTGAAGAAGCGTATATGCTCCATCTTTGTCCGTCCGTCCGTCCGTCCGTCTGTCCGCACGATAACTGGCGTAAAAATGGGTCGATTTCAATTAAATTTTAGTATGTGGTAGGGGACCACCCGGGGACGAACCCTATTGAAAACAGGACAAATGGGGTCAAAGGTCACGACGTAGGAGCGGGATCATTCCATTACCCTTATGCGTCATAACTTGCGTAAATATGGTTCGATTTCAATAAAAGTTTACTATGTGGTAGGAGACCGCCTGGGGACGAACCCTATTAAAAACTAGTAAAGTGGGGTCAAAGGTCAGGACATAAGATCGGGATGCATTCCATTGCCCTTATGCGTCATAAAGTGCGTAAAAATGGTTCGATTTCGATGAAATTTCAGTATGTAGTAGGGGACCACCTGGGAACGAAGCCTATTGAAAATGGACGAAATGTGGTCAAGGGTCAGGACATAGGATTGCGATCCGTTCCATTGTCCTTATCCCATATTATTAAGGTGGACGTCAAGTAATTTTGCTTCCTATACTTCCAATGGAAAAACTTTCGCACACATTTCCTTCACAATTAATGTGTTCCCAAGGATGAAAATTTGAACATCGATTAAAATAACTTCATATTATAACTTGGAAAACTTAATATTTTCTAAAACATAACCATATATTAAATCAATCAATAACTTTTCCTTTGGTGGTGTTGAAACCAGAAAACAGATGGCGCGACCTGTACTTTGATGACGTCAGTGGACAAAAAAAATGTTGGATTGCATAATTACGGTTATGGTTTAGAAAATATTAAGTGTTGCAAGTTATAAAATGAAGATATTTTAATCGATGTTCAAATTTTCATCCTTGGGAAAGCATTAATTGTGAAGAAAATGTGTGCAAACGTTTTTCCATTGGAAGTATAAGAAGCAAAGTTACTTGACGTCCACCTTAAAGTAGCAATTCTTGTATGTATGTATGTACATTTTATTTTGAAAACAGCTCTAAGAATTTTGATGAAAGTCGTTAGCCTACCGTTTTCTGGTACTAGAAATCGATTTAGCTTGATCTCGACTTTAGAAGAATTTGTTTAGTGGGTTAAATAACCACCCCGAATTATAACGTTCTTAGTGATGGCGTTGTTCCATTAATGTTACCAATGCTTAGAAATCTTATGACGTCACAACTCGCGTTTGAGAATGTTGGCGTGCGGTCATGCCATCTGTCTCATTACGTCACGCGTTGTGTGTGGACCCTATTAAAGATTTATGACGTCACACTCTTGCGGCGGGCAGATGGTCGAGATTCCCATCTGCCTCATTACGTCACGCGTTGTGTGCGTATGTCCGTCAGCACGATAACTCGAGTAACAACCGCTAGATTTCGATTAAAATTTAGTATCTGGTAGGGGATCACCTGGGAAGAAACCCTATTTAAAGTGAGCGAAATGGGGTCAAAGGTCAGTACATAGGAGAGGGATCCATTCCACTGCTTTTATGCGCCATAGCTAACGTAAAAAAGGTTCGATTTCGATGAAATTTTAGTATGTGGTAGGGGAACACCTGGCGACAAACCTTATTGAAAATGGGCGAAATGGGGGTCAAAGGTTAGGACACAGGAGCGGGATCTATTCCATAGCCCTTATGCATCATAACTTACGCAAAAATGCTTCGATTGCGACAAAACTTTATCATGTTATTTCGGAGGTATACTAAGCCGGTTCTGTTGAATATCATCGAAATGGGATCAAAGGTCAGGGCACAGGACCGATATTTATTCCACAGACATTATTCTCACAACTCGAGTGATAAATTGAGTAATGATTTCTGTAATGTTGAAAAGCGTATTATAATCAATGCATTGCATGATTCTACTAACTTGTTTACGCTTTCCAACGGTAGGTTGAAGAAGCGTATATGCTCCAGCTTTGTCCGTCTGTCTGTCTGTCCGCACGATAACTCGCGTAAAAATGGTCCGATTTCGATTAAATTTCAGTATGTGGTATGGAACAGTATGGGCAGGAACCCTGTTGAAAATGGACGAAATTGAGTCAAAGGTCAGGACATAGGAGCGGGATCCATTCCATCGCCCTTATGCGTCATAACTTACGTAAAAATGCTTCTATTGCGACAAAACTTTAGTATGTTGTTCCAGAGGTACACTGAACTAATTCTGTTCAATATCATAGAAATGGGGTCAAAGGTCAGGGCACAGGAGCGAGAATTATTCCACATCCTCATAACATGACTAAAAATGTTTCTATTGTGACAAAACTTTATTATGTTGTTCCGGAGGTATACGGGACCAATTCTGTTTAATATAATTGAAATATGGTCGAAGGTCAGGGCACAGGAGCCAGATTTATTCCTCAGACATTATCCTCATAACGTGACTAAAAAGGCTTCTATTGCGACAAAACTTTAGTATGTTGTTCCGGATGTATACTGAACCAATTCTGTTTAATATAATCGAAATGGGGTCAAAAGCCAGGTCACAGGACAGAGATTTATTCCACAGCCATTATCCTCATAACTTGAGTAAATTCTTTCTGGTATGTTGGAAAGCGTATCATAATTAATGCATTGCATAATTTTACTAACTTGTTGTGAAAGAAAACCAGGTGTACGAATTTACCTGCCTTTGCTGAAACATTTGTTTCCTTGAATCGGGGACTCTGTGGGTTTTTCCATTGTGTGCTCTGTTGTTTTGTTTCTGGGTCGAAAAAATTTCTCATCGTACCGACTCGATCTAAAAAGTGTTGCTAACGTCTTAGCCGGCACTTCTATTGGCAACAAGTGATAACACCATTTGCCTCGTGTTGTTCCCTGAGCAAGTGGGGAATCACCTTTGCAGAGACGTTTTGGTAACCCAACAGGTTTCTCACAATGTCGTCAAGGGAACCAACGGACATCTTCATCATATTAGCAACCCCTGAATGGTCATCCGGCTGTCTTCGCGCAGCAGTTGCTAGGTGGTATTGACATTAACCTCCGTAGTCGATGTCGAAGACCTACCTCAGCGTGGAGCATCTTCCAGACATTCTTCACCATCCACAAATTTCTTGTGCCACTCAAAATACTTTTACACTGGACAAAGCATCTTCCTTTTGGCTGTTTTAATGCTTTCGTGCGTTTCTCTAGAGGTTTTATTCAAATGCACGCAGAATTTTACAGTTGCTCTTTGCTCCAATTTTCAATCCATACTGGGTTAGAGAAACACGCATGAACTCTACGCCGTCCAATACAAGAATGAACTGACGAAGCGCTGTAACGACGCTCCGTCATATGACTAACGCTTCAGGTGTCCCGATGCAGGCAGCTGCATTTTTGTGCGCGGATTTGTTTTGGAGTTATGACTGCACCCAGCAAAAACAGTCTGGCTGGGCCAGCACTGGGCAATTGCTGGCAGCCAACACGGCCAGTAATGGCCCAGCACTATGTTGCCTCTGCCGAACCGTCAATAAAATGTCCGGGCGGCCAACAGAAGGGACAGCAGTTCAGGCCAACAGTTGGCACCCCATCAGTTGTCATATGCCACAACAGGGCCATCAGTTGTCCATCACAGGGAGAAGCTGCCATAAGTGGCCCTTCAGCGGTCCTGTAAGCACGTGCCAGAAATGATCGCTAGCCTAATATGGTCCGCTAGTTTGCCGGTAGTAGCAACCAGCAACCACGTGACGTAACTGGTGGCTTGCCGAATCTTTTCCGCCAATTTCCCAGTAGTAGCCATAAAAAAAAGTTTCCCAAAGCTACAACTTTTTTTTCTACCCTTACCAAACTTGTGAATTATAACACTGCGCTGGGGAAATTTTCTTATCAGACCGGAAAAACGCCCGTTGGAACTGAGTGGATACGAACCTGGGCCGTTGGCGTGGGAGCTAATCTCTCTACCGACCAGACTAATTTACCACGCACGAGCGTGTGCTTGAAGCTGCCGGTTTCGTACGGAATGTGTAATCGAACGGTTTCTGCTTTCATTTTACAACATTGGGAGGTATTTTTCATAAAGGTCAGTTTCATATAATTCATAAATTAATTTTTCAACGTAACGATAGTTGTTTTTTTTTACCTTAAGGGAATTTCACTCATTTTCAAGGAGTGTACATGCTTAGAGTCGCTTTCCAAAGTTTTGTACGTCCATGTCGTCTTGAAAGGAGATCGTTGAATTAATATATATTTACACGGGTTCATGTCACATTCTGTTACATTTTTAACGTTCCTTTCCGTTGTCCAAAGCTACATTTGTTTTAAAGAGGAAATATATTTTATTTTACTTCTCGTTATTTTTAGAAGCGAATTCCTCCCAGTTTTGTGTATTCAACCCATGGATGAGTACATTATATCCACATAGCGTTGCTTTCTTTTTTCTTTCAAATAATTAATACATTTTGTACGCGTATGATTCTTTTTTTTTTTTTTCCAACAAACGTTTTTTTCAATGGTTTTCCAGGACATTTGTTTCAAGCGGTTTCAAATTTTTTCTTGTTATTCACGCACTCCATTCTATGAATTGTTATTCATGGGAATGGAGTGGGTGTATTTCATGGCTGTAATCTAGTGTTTCATGGCTTATTCTGATATCTTCGTCGACATGGAATTTCATTAGGAAATTAATTCGCCTCTCTACATATGGATTTTTTTAACATCCAATAAAATAACACGATGGCGATAGCGTCGTCTTCAACTAACTGGTACCATGAGTTGCTTCTGCGCAGTCCCGTTGCTTCCACCTACTGTTGGGGTTTCATTGGTTGCCAGCAACGGGCCACTAGTGGCACTTGCTTAGAGGCCCACAATTCACGGCGATGCTTCAGGGCCATCAATGGCTCACCAACTGATAGCGCTGCCACCAACGGACCGCTACCGGGCCGTGAGCGGCAGGTTTCAGCCAGCAGTGACGCATCACTGCCAGCTGGTTGCCAGCAGTTTCCCAACACTTGTGTTTTTGCTGGGTGGTCTCGTTACTTTTTGAATGATCTGTGTAGACTAAGACAGTGTTTCCCTATATGTACTCTAGCTTTTCCTGCAACACAGTTTCACACCAATAGCGTAAAGCATTTCTGCCGTATCGCGATTTGTAAAAGACAAAATAAGAGTTTGCTTGTTGTTGGTTGGAGGAAGCATGACTAAGGTTTATCATATATTTTCCGGCTCCTGGTAAATTTATTATACAGGGTGTTCCGCTTAGACGTATATTAAAAGGAAGTATCATAAATTCTAAACTTACCACAATTTATTTGCGACACTTATCGTTCCAGATACACAAACTGAGAATTTGTTTGACATGCCTAATATACTTCAACATGAGCTATACTGGTGGCATGGAAACGTCCAACCGGTATTCTACCTTAGCCCACGTGTTGAGAAGCACGTGTAGTATCACGGCGTTGATGGAAGCACAAATTATGCAGCGTAAGTATTCCGGATTACTCACCGGTATGGCGTACATCTGGTCCTTAACCAACACCCACAGGAAAAAGTCAGGTGGAGTTAGGTCTGGTGATCGGGGGGGGGGGGCATGCAATGACCGTTGATACTCTCTCAATCCATCCTGTAGTGAAATGTTCATCCAAAAATAAGCCGACATCAATGGAAAAGTGCGGGGGAGCACCATCTTGTTGTAAAATTTACTTTCAGACAGCTGAGGCACAGCGTATTCCTGCAACACGTCCAAGTATGTTATTCCAGTTATTGTGGCTTCCCCAAAATTAAAGGGACCGATGATTTTGTCCTTCACGATCTCACATCGAGTCCTGCATTTTGGAGAATCCCGTTTGTGCTCATGAACAACGTACGGATTTTCGGACTTCGAGATGCGGAAGTTTCATCTGTTTACTTCTCCAGACACGTGGAATGTTGATTCGTCTGAAAAGCATACGCGGTCTAGGAACGTATAGTCGAAATAAATTTTGGCCAACATTGTCTTCGTACATTTTTTCCGCGCCGTCCTGCCATGCGGCTTAACTTGTTGATGCAGTTGAATCTTGTGCGCATGTAAATGCAACTTTTTATGGAGTAATTAATACAAACAATTGACGTGGACTAGGAACATCAAACAGAAGTCATCGCTCTTTCCACTTTTATAAGTGAGTCACGGAAAAATTATCATCGGCCGCCACCGGAAATCGAACCCAGGGTCTTCCAGTTACGCGCCGGACATGCTACTACTGCACCACAGCGGCCACGAATTCTCCAGACTCAAGTACGACCAACTGTCAAACCACACGGCAAAAGCAGCAACTGAACAAATAACTAGGAGGCGAATGAATAATAATTAATACACATGAATAATTAATTACAAACGTGGAAAGAGCGATGACTTCTGTTTGATGTTCTAGTCCACGTCAATTGTGTGTATCAATTATTCATTCGCCTCCTAGTTATTTGTTCAGCTGCTGCTTACCATCTTTGGTGAATCCCCAGCATCGTACGGGGCTCCAAGAAGCTGCCTGCCATGTGGTAGTTAGTCGTATGCGAGTCTGGAGAATTCAAGGCCGTTGTGGTGCAGTGGTAGCATGTCCGGCGCGTAACTGGAAGACCCTGGGTTCGATTCCGGTGGCGGCCGATGAAAATTTTTCCGCGACTCACTTATAAACGGGGAAAGAGCGATGACTTCTGCTTGATGTTTTTATGGAGTATCCGATGCGTTGTTATTGGTGGGATGTCTAGCTGCACACTAGCCGCTCGGATGGATTTCCTCGAGCTTCTCTGAAGTGATTTTGGAGTCCGTTCAACGTTTTACTCAGACACCGTACGTTTAGCATGTTTACCAGTCATTGGTAACAAACTTCCTATTTCTCTGAGTTGCTTGTCCCATTTCATAATGGGCACGTAAGTCGGGACGACTACCGTCGCTCCAAGGTTGTACTCGGGGCGGAAACGGCGCTGTATAAGCGTCACGGACTTCAATTCCGCAAGCGAGAGCACGCGGAATTGAAGTCCGTGAGCATAGGGAAGGTTTAGACGCAACTTTATACGTCAGAGGGTAGGAAAGTCAGAGTAACAGGTATGCCAGATTGAAAGCGGCGAGTAAACATACACTAGGGAGGTCATGGACAGTAAGGTTTGCTCATACGCTTTCTTCTCAGACGAATAATTGTGACGTCACTGAGTGACATCACCGTCCTAACATGCGTATCGTAGATTCGAACTGTAGCTATGGAGGGAGACTTCTTGTCAACAATTTTTATAACTCGAGCACAGAACAAAAGCTTATGCAAAAGCAAGGTTAATAGACAGTAAGGTTTGCTCATTCGTCTTCTTCTTAGACGAATAATCGTGACGTCACTGAATGACATCACCGTCTTAACATGTGAATCGTAGATTCGAACTGTAGCTATGGAGGGAGACGTCTTGTCAACAATTTTTTAAACTCGAGCACAGAACAAAAGCTTATGCAAAAGCAAGGTTAATAGACAGTAAGGTTTGCTCATTCGCCTTCTTCTCAGACGAATAATCGTGACGTCACTGAATGACATCACCGTCTTAACATGTGAATCGTAGATTCGAACTGTAGCTATGGAGGGAGACGTCTTGTCAACAATTTTTTAAACTCGAGCACAGAACAAAAGCTTATGCAAAAGCAAGGTTAATAGACAGTAAGGTTTGCTCATTCGCCTTCTTCTCAGACGAATAATCGTGACGTCACTGAATGACATCACCGTCTTAACATGTGAATCGTAGATTCGAACTGTAGCTATGGAGGGAGACGTCTTGTCAACAATTTTTTAAACTCGAGCACAGAACAAAAGCTTATGCAAAAGCAAGGTTAATAGACAGTAAGGTTTGCTCATTCGCCTTCTTCTCAGACGAATAATCGTGACGTCACTGAATGACATCACCGTCTTAACATGTGAATCGTAGATTCGAACTGTAGCTATGGAGGGAGACGTCTTGTCAACAATTTTTTAAACTCGAGCACAGAACAAAAGCTTATGCAAAAGCAAGGTTAATAGACAGTAAGGTTTGCTCATTCGTCGTCTTTTTAGACGAATAATCGTGACGTCACTGTGTGACATCACCGTCCTAACATGTGAATCGTAGATTCGAACTGTAGCTATGGAGGCAGACGTCTTGTCAACAATTTTTATAACTCGAACGCAGAACAAAAGCTTATGCAAAAACACATTTACATTAAATACAGAAGAAATTCACAGTCGTGTGAGTATTGTATTAACGGAGATTTCAAAAATACTTCTTGCACATTTTTGTTACGTAAAAGGCGGGAAAACGGTTATACTTTTAAATCTGAAATGCACAGTTACAATGGGAATTTTTGCTGTTTTTATATAAATTTAGAAGGGGAAACGCACAGCAGGACATATCATTGTCATATAATAAAAATTTCTTTATGAAGAATAGGAAAAGTATCTCAGAAACGTTCTTCAAATTTTTTTAAATTAAAAATTGAAAACGTTAAGCATTAAAAAATCTGGTAGAATTTATGAAGATTATTCCAGCTGGTTTACGAATAATAATTCCGACACGCTGCTATGGTGCAGATACAAAGAAACGTGGCGATTAGGTGGTCTTACGATGTCGATTTTGACAGTGACGTCATAAAGCTATAACCACTAGAAGGCAGCACAATCAGTTTTTTCATCGACTATAAGTGCTTATAGGTAATTGAATCAGTGTTGAATCGACTGTGTTTTACTGCAAGTTAAAAAGGTGGTGTATTCAACGGAACAACGCATTTTTATTCTGAAAACTTTGTATGAAACAAACAAGTCCTTCTGAAACACTGAGAAAGTGGTCAATAGCTTACAAGAATGTTCTAAAGCCATCAAAGTCAACAAAGTTCTGTACCTGGTTACGAAGTTCGAGGCAAACAAAGCTACGCTGGAAAACAAGTTTCTCCCGGAAGTTCGCCGTCTGGGAAGGGTCGATGGTTTCTGATTCATGAAAGATGGTGCACCTCAGCATCGCACTCTGGATGTTTTTAGGACCATAAGCAGCCACTTTGGACACAACGTGTTCGCCCTCAACTACCTCAATCATTACGCTGGAGCTATAAAATGGCCTCCTTATTCTCCCGACACAAATCCTTGCGACTTCTTTCTTTGCGGATACATCAAAGATTTGGTCCACAAATCACGCCCTAACACTGTGACTGAGCTCAAAAACGCTATCACTGAGGCCTTTTCCACTGTAACTCGAGATACTCTAGGCCGAGTCATAGAGAACTTCGAAGCCTGTATGCGCCTTCTTTTGGTAACGGGAGATCACTTAATTACCTTTTGAGCCCACTTCAAAGAAACGTTGTTTACTTAAATTATATCTTTTGTCTATAAAACTTTTTCTACAAACTAAGTGTTCGGTCGTTTATTGAACACCCTGTATAGGATGAGCGTAACCTTGCCATCTACTAACCTTCATGTGAAACAAGAAACAGGATTTCGTTCTCTGAATTACAGACATTGCTCACAGACTTAACCCTTTAACGACCATAACGTCCAAAACGCCCGTGCTTACAAACGGCCATAGCCGCCCGAAACGCCTGTCTAGAGTGAGCCACATTTCCTACACTTGCCTGTTCTTCAAATTTTCTCGACCTATGAGGGATCAGCAGGAGTCACCCTCAGTCACTATTGTTGTTATTAAACAAAGAAGTGAACCAACAGACAATTTCGGGCGTTATGGTATTTGGAGTGATAAAATTTTTTTGGGTCATGGTCGTTAAAGGGTTAATGACGGTGGTGAACTATTAAAATTCTGTGGTAGGTAGGTTGCACTAAAAAGTGATGCTACCCCAGCTGTACCACTTTCTGAGAAAAGATACACCACACAGTGGTGTAAATAAAACCCAGCAATATGGTGCAGCTTTGCACCAAGTTATGGTACAAGGTTGCAGAATATTATTGGGTTTTGTTCGCCCCACACAGTGATGTATCTCTTCTCAGAAAGTGGTGCAGCTGGCGCAGCACCACTTTTTGATGCAGCCTACCACAAATTTTTAACAGTGTATATTTAGCCGTGTTTCATGAACTGGCAACACATTGGGAAAATATTGTTAATAATGAGGGAAAACTGTTATCAATACCTTCCAATATTGCAATCATTGTTTTGCTATTAGAGGAATTATGGTGAGTTGAAGGTGTTCGCTTGCTTCTCGAAATACCTAATAAAGCCTATTTAATAGGCTACGTCTGTCTCTAAAGCTCTGACGTCATGAGTACTTGCAGCGCCATCTGCTTTTATCCGGTGGCCGAAATCGGAACTAAGCTCACCGCTATCGCACGATACGTAAAATCAAGGAAAAAAATACCCGAAAATAAAATAAAGTTAGTAAGATAAACGACTTCATTTGTGGCAACACGCACTTATTCGAACAACTGTCTGCGACGTTTGTTCTGTTACGTAGGTGTTATGTAGTGTTTTATTTAATTTTCTTAGCATTGCAGACTAATTTCATAAAAAGGAATCGGCATTATTATAACTGGTATAAATACCCAGATCTATTTAAAACGCTCTAACATACAATAAAAACTGAAAATTTTGAGATGTCGAATTGAGCAAAATCGCATCTGAAATTATTTTTAGCTCTTACATGAAAGAGTTTTTACTTACAGCAATCCGGCGTCTATTTGATATGTTTTCGATCTGCTTCAATTAAAAATTTACCCTGTCCTAGGTTGGGCGACATCCCTTATATATGAATATTTATTTAAAGCTTAAAAACAGCTGTCCTGAGACCAGCTGCAGGCTAGTGTTACAGTGGACCCCCCCCCCCATCCTAAAACCTGAAGAAAACTCTAAAATTTGTCCGCCATGTCGCGTATGGTATGAGGTAGCTAGGAATCACAGTTCGGCAGGATCACGTGTTCTTTTACAGTTCAGTTTTTTTATTTATTTCTCATTTACGTTGTTTTTTCTTTCGGATGTTCTCTAAAATTAATTAACAAAATTGCGGGATAATTGGGAAGTCGCTCCAATGCTTGTGAAGGCAAGAAACGCAATATTTTTTGCCATTTTGAATTGTTTCTACCTGTGGGAAAATGTAGCACTCAATGGTTGCTCTGGAAATTGATAAGAGCAAAGCGATAGGCACAGAAGAGGACTTCTGGATTTCTTGAGGAGGGACCGATGTTACGACCCACCCCCGCCATTAATTTAGTAATTAATGGGCGTGGTTGATGTGTGAAATTAATTAAGTATTAATTATGTTCGAGGCTTGATTGGAGTTTAAAAGTGTAAACAGCAGATAAAGTTTTATCTGGGGGTTTAGAAAGAAAAGAGGCGAAGAATTCTCTCTCTGGCTGGGTGGTCTCAGAATAGCTCTGTTAGGTCATAAATATCAGGGCGCAGCTGACAGGAAGCCTAAGCAACACGGAAAGGAAAAGAGGTATATTTCGAAGAGGGGTCCACTTGAGTAAATGAATGAAGATGGGGACAAAAGGTTCAGCGAATAATCGTAAATTCGTCGATTGTTTGGGGCATTTTCGAGAACAATTGCTCTCTGTGTGGTCCGTGCAGAAAAATAAGATTTCGCACTTAGCGTGAAAATAAGGAAGAAAGTTCAGTTGTCTGTATGCTCTCCGATGTGAAAGGCTGGATGCCTTGGATCTGCAGCAAAATGAATTGGGGAAAATGAAGCAGCAAACCTCCCCGCATTTGGTAAGAAATGGAGACAACTCGAGGCAGCTGGAGATGCCAGTTTGCCATAAAGACAGCAGAATGCCTAAATCCGCGGGATAAAGCAGAAATTTCTAGGCTGGAGCGGAATGGAAATCAGCGACTGTTTGGCCTAATGAAAGCCAAGTTACAGGGGAATTAAGAAGTCTGCGAGTGGACAGTGGTCATTCCAATGAGAAGCGAAGCCAAGCAAAGTCGGGTTCGGATGCCAACCACTGCAGTGTGGAATCGTCACCCCCATTCGTCCCCTACTAGTTAGGCCTCGCCATCGGCGATGGCGACTGCTGATAAGAGCAGAATTCCCGCTCTCGTCACAGCTTCTCCTACTACGTCGATCCTTATCTCTGACGGAGCAAACCAATCAGCGTCCGTCCTTGATGATAGGGAATATCGTCCTCCTCCTGATGCCTATTGCTCTTCTTCTTCTACGCTTCAACTCTCTGACTCCACCACCCCTCCTGGTGGTGAGGCTATGACGTTCGTTCCTGATGCTACCGATGACGTAATGGATATCTCTGAGGGCGTTGCTTCTCTGCCCTCGGTAGCCTTGCCCAGCGTTGTGTCAGCTCCTTCATCCAGCGCTGCACCTCTGCCTTCCAATGGAGGATTGCCTTCCCGCTCTTATTCTAGCGTTACCTCAGGTGCGTCCCTACCGACGCAATCGACTCGCCTTCCCTTGCAGATGCCCATGTCCAGATACATGGTGACTCACTTCAATTGGACGTTCCGCACTTCTCACCCGCTGCGCAGGAACTTCACTCCACCCGCGAGTTGGGAAGTGTGCCTAGATGCTCTTCCGAATACACCGCTGAAAGTCTATTGTGATACGCTCCTTGCTTTTCTTCCAGCCGGAGCCATTACTCACCTCACCCGCCGGCCGCGGACGGTGATTGTTTATTTCACATCCAAAGAGCATGCAGACACGCTTCTAAACTTTGGTCTTGACCTGGGAGACCACCACCTGGAAGCTGAACCGATTTCCAGGCGCCCTGTTCAGGTCTCCTTGCATCCGGTGCCCCCGAAATCTCGGATGCGATGATATGTACTGCACTTAGTAAGTGTGGTAAGATTGTTGGTCCTGTTATCACACATTCAGCTGCGCCCAAGGATCCTGCAAATAAGAATGTTCGTAGTTTTCGCCGGAGTGTTCGACTCATCTTTCCATCAGAGGAGCATCTCCGTAAGTTCCCACGGATTCTAAACGTCCGATGTGGGCAGCTCTCCTACAGAATTGACATGCTAACATCAGAACACTGTGCTAATTGCAAAGAACTTGGGCATCAGCGTGCTCGATGCCCCAACAACCAGTATCCAGCTCCCACGGCTTCTACAGTGCCTACCGCCTCTAAGCAGCATCCTGCTACATCTCGCTCTCGACCTGCACCGTCTTCAAATGTGCCAACTGCCCCAGGGCCGAGTTACACAAAAAGTATATCTACAGCCTCTCGTCCACGAGCGTCTTTTGATGCTGATCTCACCTCCCACCTTCAATTTCCAGTGCTCACCTCACCTATTACTCCTCATCCCGTGGCAACATCGGGAGACTTCGCCGCTGGTTTCCCACCAGTCTTCACTGTTGGTGTCTCCGAGTGTGACGGCGGTGCCGATAACTCCTCTGACTCTGCGTCAGCTTCCCGAGCATCGTCGCTCCCTGGAAAACGAATTTCTGGCACTCGTACAGGTACCCGACGTAAGAGGAAGAAGAAGAAATCTTCCTCTGCGGATGGGCAACCGTTCCGTACTACCAAATCTTCAGGAGATATCTCTCCCTCTCCTGCGCCAACAGAAATTGAAAGGGACACTGATGATGATGGGTCTCCACCTTCGTTTGAGGTCTTTTCAAGTGTTCTCTCCAAATGTGGTGCTCCTTCAGAACCTCTCAATCTTGGAGATTACTATCAGTTTTGCACCCACACCACGAACCTGGAGTCGACGTATGACTACCTCCGAGAGCGCGAAGACATTCTTCCCGCGCTGCTCCTGCAAGCCGGATGCATTGCTAAGTACCTTCGTGGGTTTGTTCATGACCCCATGCACCACTCATGGACCCTTGGCTGCGTAAACCGATTACAACAACTCCTGAAAGTTGCTCCGCGACTCCTCCAACCAACGACTGACCAGTCCATTCAAGGTCACGACCCTTAATTGCAGAGGGTTCGCTAGCCCCCTAGCGAATGCTCTTGTTATGGAAGACCTCTCGCCCCTCGGGGCCGATCTGTTACTACTACAAGAAACAAACTGCCATTCCTCCACTCTGTTTACTCGCTGGCGTGCTAGCGATTATGTGTTCCATCATGCTTTCCGCTACTCATCTCATGGTGGACTTGCTATCGGAATACATCAACATTTCCGATCCACCCTCACTGCACTCTCAGTGCAGAACTTATGCCGAGATTTACTCCAGCAAGTCTCCTTCACAGTTGGCGGAGCTCGATTTCACATCTTTAATGTGTATATTCCATGCACCTCTATTCATTTATCCATCTTGTTCACCAAACTCCGTAAAGCTCTCTCGAAAGTCTCACCTTCGGATCGTGTGCTCTTGGGTGGAGACTTCAATTGCACCCTTGACCCGGCTCTGGATCGCTCTCCTTCGTCACGAGAGCGTCGGATGGATCTCGTCGCACTACTCCATGACCTTGTTGCTGATTTCTCCTTCACCGATGCTTATAGGCGCCTTCATCCACAAGAGACCTCACACACGTGGCGCTCGTCTGGGAGTCAGCTTCCATCAACTGCACGCTTGGATCGGGTTTACGTTTCCACACCGCTTCTTGCGTCTATTACCGAGTTGCAACATCAACCTACTGCTTCCTCAGACCACTGCACGGTCACCCTCACAGTGTTTGTTGCGGCGTCACTCCCTCGGACTGTTCGTCCGTGGACATTTGACTCCAATCTCCTCACTGATCCTGAATTTTGTGCCTCTGTCCGTTCTTTCTCGCTGCTCGTCGCGCAGGGTTGCATTCCGCACCCTGTACCTTGACGTATTGGCTTCGTGTCAAGCATCAGCTCCTCTTACATATCAAGCAACTTTCCTTCACCATGAAGACTTCTAGTCAGATGCGCCTCGATCACGCCAGGCAGATGCTCACACTGATTGGGTTATCAGATCCGCTTTTTCCAGCATATCAGGCGGAGCTCCAGGCTTTGCTGAAACCTCTTGCGCAGCAAGCACTTTTACGTCTGCGCATTAAACATCTCAATCCGGAGGAATGCACCTATGATTTTCTAACATCAATGGAATCTGCACGTAAGTCTTCTACCTCGCTTCGTCATCTTCGCCTCCCCTCTGGCGAAATCACATCCGATTCGGCAGCGATTTGCTCTCACGTTCGTCAGTTCTATACCACCAAGTTCAGTGAAACTCCTCCCCCTTCTCCCTCTGCTCTCCCCCATCTTCTCAATAACCTACCACAAGTTCCGTCTCATCTTGCTCACACCCTGTCTCTTGCACCCACATCCACGGAGGTGTCAGACACCTTCTCTTCCCTTAACCCCCATGCCGCTCCGGGTCCGGACGGCCTCTCTTTCCTTTTTACCGTGCGTTCTTGCCTCTTTTGTTGCCTTTTCTCCTCTCCGCTTTTTCTGCTGCATTTAACTGCTCCCCTCCCGAGGAGTTTCACGGACGCACATGTGGTCCTATTTCCCAAGAAGGGTGACCCTCTTGACTTGGGAAATTGGCGCCCCATTTCTCTTCTCAATCAAGATTATAAACTCTATACTAAGCTTCTTTCCCGTCGACTAAACTCTATCCTCCTCACATCCTTGCTGACTGTCAAACCTATACTGTTCCTGGCCGTTCTCTTTCCTCCAATGTTCAACTTCTTCGCGATCTCATTCATCTTGCCAAGACTCATTCTGAACCTCTTGCTCTCCTTTCCTTAGACCTCCGTTCCGCTTTCGATAATATCTCACACGCCTATTTAACACAAACCCTGCTACACTTTGGCTTTCCTCCACAATTTGTCTCCGTTCTTCTCTCCCTCTACCGGGACGTCGTTTTCCATGTCAAGACGGCATCTTTTCTCACAGCACATGTTCCCTTCAAGCGGGGAGTTCGTCAGGGCTGCCCGCTTTCTGGTCAACTGTTTGCGATTGCCGTCGAGCCTTTTCTACGCTCTCTGCAAACATCTCTTCTAGCACAACTTCCACCACCAGTTGCCAGCTCACGGCATCACTCAGTAATTTACTCTGCTTATGCAGATGACATCACCGTCTGCATTCGTAGCGACTCACAGTTCCAACTGCTTCGTCGTTTGTTCTCCGCATATGCTTCATGTTCTGCAGCTGAACTGAATACTTCTAAGAGCATTGGATTGTGGTGCGGGTCGTGGTCCAATCGCTTGGATGCTCCATGGGGGGCCACATGGTCATCCACTACCCAACGCTTCCTGGGTGTGCACTTAGGCGCACCACAAGCTACATCCAGTGCAACTCGCTCGGAACTCCATCCTCGCCTCCTCCGCACAGCTGCATTCTGGTGTCGTGCGCAGTTCTGTACGTCCTACTACCAGCGTGCAAATCTCACCAGGACATACCTTCTGTCCATCTGCAAGCATTCTTGGATTGCATCTACGACCCCGCTTTTCTGTCTCCAGGAGGTTACACGCTGCCTTACTCGAGTAATGTGGGCGGGTCATCACTGGATTAACGTCCACAAGCTCTGTGCTCCTCCCTCCTATGGTGGTGCTGGCCTACCTGATGTCCCGCTGTGCTACAAAGCAAGCCGAGTGATCAACTTCATTCACCTTTTCACGGCTCCAGTGGCTTCCGCAGTTCAGGTACGTGACGTTCTTGCCTCCTTGCGTAACCCACATTTTTCTTTTCTTTCTTTAGTTCTCATGGATTGCTGTCCTTTCCCCCTCCAAACTCCCACCTGCATATTCTGAAGCCCCCTCACTCACCTTCGCTCTCTCCCCCTCATTCGCTCCCCTCCTCTTCAACTCTAGAGCTTCTTTCTGAACCCCTCTTCTTCAACTCCCTTGTTCATCCCCCCCATCTCCCCTGTTTTTCATTCCCCTCTTGGCTCCGAGCAGGTGTAGTAACTGTACAAGACCTCACTAACTCGGATCTATCCTGGCGCCCTCTCTCTAGCCTCCCCTGCTGCTATTCTCTCGTCCCCATCCGCCCATTTGGTCTATGACTCTCTGCTAACTGCACTTCTTTCGCTTTTCCCTGATCTTGTCTCCCCCACCGGTCTCGTCTCTGTCTTTTCTGCCCCTCTTCCGCTGCCGTTTTTCCTCCGACTCACAAACTCGGTTCTTCCTCTCTCCTCTCTCTCCTCTAAATCTCTTTATCGTTTTCTAGTGCACCTTGCCACCCCTTCACCGCTTTCTATTCTGGAGGTTCCCCCTGCTTCTCTTCCTCTTGTCTGGGCCGCTGCCCGCTCACCCTTATCTGCCCCTCTTGAAATTAATACCCACTGGCTCTTTTTGCATAATCGCCTCCCTGTTCCGTATTTTCTCTTTCGCATGTCTCTTCTCTCCTCCCCTCTCTGCTCCTTCTGCGCACAGGAGGCAGACGTTTCTCACGTCTACCTTTACTGTCCCATCCTGATGCCTCTCCTCCACCAGGCTTTCCGGATTGCCAGTCGCTCTTGTTCTCAAGATCTTCCGTTCACTGCCTACAGACATCTTCTTCTGCGGGCTCATCCACCTACAACTCTTCCTTCAGTATGTGCCTATCTTTTCGTGCTGGTTAAACACGTTATTTACGTATACCTTCAACAACTCCGCAGCATTTCCTCGCCGGTCTCTTTACACCAGGCCAGCGCAGCACTTTTGTGCCATTTTCAAGATCGATTGCTTTCTCGACTCCGCCTCGAGTACCAGTCGGCTTCTTCCAGTCGTCGAGAAGCCACCTTCTATGCTACCTGGGCGCCGGCCGCTCCATGGTTTGCGATTGATTCTGGACTGCTACACCTATCAGAACCCTAGGACATTCTACACCTCCTTTGCTGAGTTCCGTGGCACCCTGGTGGCCCTCCTCCACTCTACGACTCGTGCAATCCACACTACCGTTGAATTGTGAATGCTAATGCCATCTCAGTGTATTTTCATGCTTACTCGTGTACATTACTTACTTTCACCCCGCCTGTATTATGTTGCTTTGGTGCCCTCGTTAAATAACTTGCACAATTGTGCACGCTGTGTTTTTATCTCATGTATGTAATGTTTTACCTTCACGGCGGTGTTTGTGCTGTTCTTTTTCTAATTGTGTACTATTGTTTCGCCTGTGTTATCCTGTAAATCATGCCCAGCCAATGTCATGTGACACGATGTGTTTCTCTTTGTCACTTCTGCAATTTTTTTATTCAATAAGCTTTGCTTGCAGCATTTTGTTATTCATCCCCATTGTCATTGCAATGTATATACCATCATGTTTTTAACAGTTTTGTATTATTTCCCAGTGAGATGCCCAATACTGTACGTCTCCCTCTTATGTTTTCTTATGATAAATTAGAATAAAGCGATTTTGAAACCTACTGTGGAGGAAGTGAAGAGATGCGCTTGTCTTACGGGGCGAAGCGAGGCCCCATGTGTGCGTGTGTGTGGTCACGTAAGCAGCGAAGCCACTACGTGTAAGTGCGACGGAATAAAAACATGGCGAAAGAAAAATATGAGCGTAAGAGCGGTGGCTTCGATACCTAACAAATATACAGGTGAAATGTTGAGTTGCCGATATACGCTTAAGGTAAAAGCACGTCTGATTTCGCTCAGCCGAGAAAATTAATCTCAGGGCTGGCGGTCGCAACTCGATAAAAAAAATGGAAACGAAACCTGCGAGTGGCATATTTGAACTGCGTACTCAGGCAGGGTAGGTAGATAGATGGTTTGCGAACGGAAAGGAACTGACTGAATTGGGAATGAACGGTCAAAAAGGACGGAAGGTAGCGACGGACGGAATCAACTATAGCAGCAGCGGAATTGAATGTGTCCCACTCTCCCAGCAGTCGACGTTCACAATTATTTCTTCACGACAACAAAATCATTTCCCAGGAACACAGAAAATCAATCTTGGAAACCGCAACATCAGATGTGAGAGGGCCTATTTTGCTTAACGGCCACCTTCAAATCGTCACGAGAATAGATCAGTGTGCACTCTAATCATTGCAACAAAGTGCGGCGTGATATTACCATTTTTAATTGTGTGCTTCATTTACATCAAGCGTCAAAGTGAAGTGTTGAATCATCGGTGCTGCCACATGGTGCAAGTGTCTGTGTGTGTGTGTTTTTTTTTGTCGTGTGATATTATGTGATGCACAACGGATTTGCACAGCAAAGTCACGTAACTGTAAGTAGATGAATATTTCCTTTTTCTTTCTTCGCACATCTGCGAACTTGTGCCATCCCGACACCCAAAGCTGCATGGACATAGATGCAGTAATGCTGAGTGACTGAACCTCAGAGGAAATACCTGCACATACAGATTTCAATTTCTTACAGGGCCCATTTCCTGATTACTTTTTTTACATGAATAAGGGAGAAGGTGTGGCCAAATTCCGCTGGGCGGGACAGTTTCTTTTAACTTTGGTTCAGGGCCAAAGCGAGCGGGGAAGGGATCTGCATGTGCATGCTTATTAGATTTAGTTAATTAACTTTGGCAGTATTTCGCACCTATAATCTTATACCGCAAATTAACGTGCTTGTGTATTTTGTGTCGCGAGTATTTTTAATGTGATCGTTTGCATATAATTTTTTTTTCATTCTCTAAGCAATTGTATATGAATATCACCTGCAGCTCTATTTAGTGTGTAAACGAGTAGTATCTCTTGTTCAGATAGTCCGGTGGAGACTCAGTCGGCTTGTGTCTTCCGACAGTAATGTGTGACACCGTATGCTGCCCACATATGAGGGGCAATTGTCTATGCGCCTAGAGAGCGCCGTATCTGTTTAAATCTCGCAGAACGTTATTAAATGTTGTGTTGTGTATTTGAGAATCATGTGTTATTTGCGAAAGTGAGTGTTGTACTGGCTGGTTGGGGATTGAATGTACCGGAGTAAGATCCGGACCACTACACTCAGTCACGAATTGGTGATTGCGGGTGAACCTCATCACAACTCTGATCCCAAAGTATCATTTTTTTTAGATTATTTTATTTTTTATTTGTTGTTGTTATTTTGTTCACAAGGTGGATTCACCCAAGCCTTTTATGCTTCGGGTCATTCTTCAACTTTTCATTTTTTATGTTCTGGTGTGAATCTTTGAGTGCAGCAGTGCACCTGAGATTCTCACCCGGTGCCGCGGCCAACTAAATTGTACTTCAGGTCTCAAGCACCGTTACCGGCAGACTCGGCAGGAACACTGCTAGTGCCGTGTAACACTAGTTAAATTAATATTGAGTAACGTAGTCGTATGTCCCAATGATCAAAACGCGAAGTAAAGAAATGAATGGATTGAAAACCCTTTGGGGAGAGAAAAGTAGACTTAGCAGTCCAATTTAACAATAAATACACACACACGCACGCCTGAGGAGCTTGGTAGAATAAAAGAAAGCTGGAATTATATGCGTAGTGCAATAAAAAGTTCTGAGACTAGGTACGTAGCGCGCCAACAGATGGCAGCACGCGGATGCGCGAGCACCGGTCTAGGGCAGTAACCTTCATGAGTCATTGTGCCGAGTGGCGTCGTTCCGTGAACATCAGGAGCTGTGCTACACGATATTTGGTGATCACGTGCAGAACACAGCTGCGATTTCGGCATGTACTGCAAACTAGAGCAGAGCAAGCGAACATCAAATTCTGCGTCAAACTCGGCAAATCAGGAGCGGAGACGCATGAAATGTTCCTGTCGCGGGTCATCACTGGGGACGAGACTTGGGTCTATACGGTTAAGAGACCAAACAACAGTCGTCGCAGTGGAAGAGCCCGGTATCTCCACGACCGAAGAAGACCCGACAGGTCCGGAGCTCAACCAAAAGCATGCTCATAGTGTTCTTCGATATTCGTGGGGTTGTGCACCGTGAATTCGTTCCCCCCCCCAGAGCCAGACCGTCACCGCCCGTTTTTACTGCGTTGTTTGCGGCGTCTTAGGGAGGACATTCGCCGCAAATGACGTGAAGTGTGGCGCAGGGGCGATTTCCTGCTCCATCACGACAATGCAGCGGCTCACAGAGCGTTAACAACACGCCAGTTTTGCAGCCGCAATAGCATGACTACCCTTCCTCACCCGCCTTACTTGCCGGACGTGGACCCATCTTTCTGTTCTCGAAGATGAAGCTGAAGCTCAAGGGTCGCCGTTTTGAAACCGTGGACGGGATCCAGCGCGAGTCGTAGTCGGTGCTTGACACGATTCGCGAACAGGACTTCCAGGGAACGTTCCACGAGTGGCAAAAACGCTGGCAGCGGTGTATCGCTGCCCAAGGAGACTACCTTGAGGGAGATCATAGCTAAACTTAAGTAACGTAAGTAATTTGTTGTATATCGGCCTTCCCGAAATTTTTTGATCGGACCTCGTATATGTACTGTGCTTGAATAATCATATCCATACCAGTGATGATATGCTAAAGAAAAACTAACGATATCATAATATGGTGTAAAAATAAATTTTTGGTCATGTCTCTAAATTGAAAAGTATCATCATCATCATCATTGTCAACCAATATCAATCCACTGCTGGACGAAGGTCTCCTCAAGTTTCCTCCACAACGGTCTGTCCTGTGCCAGTCTCCTCCATGTCACTCCCGCATACTTTCGAATTTCATCTACCCATCTGCCACGTGGTCTTCTTCTGGGTCTTTTCCTGTCCCTTGGAATCCAATCTGAAATTTCGGCTGTCCATCGATGGTCTGTCCTTCTGGCAGTATGTCCAGCCCATTGCCATTTCAGGGATTTAACTCTGATCATGATGTCTTCCACTCTTGTCATTTTTCGGATCTACGAGTTCCTCTTCTTATCTCTCCTGGTTACACCAAGCATGCACCTCTCCATGCTGCTTTTAATTGTCTGCAGCCTTTGTATGTCTCTTTTGGTTAAGGTCCACGTCTCTGCACCATACGTAAGCACTGGAAGGATGCATTGATCAAAGACTTTTCTTTTAAGACATAATGGCATATTGCTCTTGAAAATTATGCTGTTTCTTCCAAAAGCTCTCCAGGCAAGTTTTGTACGCCGATGAATTTCTTCATCAATGTGACCCTCACTTGCTATAAAACAAGTAAGAGCATGTTATTTACATTTGGTACTTTTGGAATGTGATCCAGAATGTCTGCGACAGTCGAAAGATGCGCTGTTTAAATCACTGAATTTTAATGAACAAATTAACAAAAATATTTTATTTGAAAACCAATCTCGTTGTCACGTTTCAAGGTTTAACAGTCGGCGGGATATTATATTACTAAGCGGGAATGTTCGCGCTGTGTTTAATTATTTCTTCTTTAATTCTAAAAACATATTTTACACTCCCTGACCAAATCCCAAGTGTAAACCTTTAACAAATTCCCTTTCTTATTTACTTTAAGGACTTTCTACGTCGCGGCACCAAACACAATCCGTCTAGGAGCAGAGGAAACAGTAGCTATCGCACATGATGGTTCGGGTACAGAGACAGTTAGACTGCTGATTCAAGACCATCCAGGGAGAGGAAGAAACATCACTAGCATGACGATTGTGGTGGAATCAGGTATGGTACTTTTGATGTGCCCTTTTCAGGTTCATGCTTTCGTAACTTATAGCCAAAAACACACAGGGTGTCCCATAAAGGTGTAACCAATTTCAAATAACCATAACAGTTTTAATATAAAGGATCTCAACACACAATTTGTGTTACTTGACAGAACAGATCATGAAGTTTTATAGAAATTCGACATGGGCACCATATGTCACCGGAATAATGTCTAAATGGTATTCCTGTTCCAGCCATGTTCGTTCCAGAATGCCCGTCCGTAACTTTCTGCAGTGCGTGTGTAATACTCCTCCTCTTTATGTCAGCAATATCTGCACCATGGGTGCTGTAAACCTCACCTTTGAATCCCCATAAAAAAAGTCGCAGGGTGTTAAGTCCGGCGAACGTGGGGGCCATGCAATGGGGCCACCACGCCCAATCCATCGACTGGGAAATTTGGTATCCAGAGATCTCCTCACAGTCAAAGCTCAATGAGATGGTGCCTCATCTTGTTGGAAAATGACCGGAGTTGCAAGATCATCTAACTGGGGATACACAAACTGCTTAATCATGTCCAGGTAATTATAAGCTCTTATGGTAGCTTCCTGAAAGAAAAAAGGGTCCAATCGCACTGTCGACCATTATACCACACCAAACATTCACTATTGTGCTAGCATATTCATGTTCCATTGTGCTATGCGGGTGCTCAGTTCCCCAAATTCTCACATTCTGTTTATTAACCTTTCCAGAAACATGGAAAGTGCACTCATCCGAGAAACAGATTTGTCTCAGGAAAGATTCAGCACTTGCAGTGTTCTCCAACATCTCGTCAGCAAACTGTTTACGTTTCACATCTCGTCAGCAAACTGTTTACGATCATCTGGGGTTATACGATGGGTCATCTGCAGTTTATACGGGTGCATTTCCAATCTCTGACGTCACACTCTGTGCGTTGATGTCTTGGGGATGGCCAGCTGTCGTGCTGTTTGTCTGATTGACTTTCGAGGGCTACGAGTGAATGTTTGTCTCAGTCTCCTCCCTTTCTGGAACCAGCGATGGTCATCCAGGGCTTTTCTTTGTAAGGACGCTACCAGTTTCCTTAAAATACTTGTACCACTTTCTGATGCTGTTACGTGTGGGCGGTTTGCTCCCATATTTTGTTCTGAAATTCCGCTGGACCTGCGTTTCGGATCCGGTTTCAATAAACCACTTGTGACGTGCCTGCCCTGCAGGACACACACGACATAAAGACAGATAGCAGTCAGAACGAACGTCCGCGTAGCTCAATTGGTAGAGTGACTTATTCCGGAATGAGGGGACCAGGGTTCGAGCCCCGGCGTGGACAAAAATGACGGAGAAATTTACTTCGTTATAATGGCGCCCGAACTTTCCGGATAACCCGGCCGTTCAAAATCTCGCAATGGTGTGATGTTCTTTCCACACCGCGAGATAGGAAAAATCAGTGAATCCCTTCTCCAGCGCTTCGAAAAATATATGTGTGTGACGTTGCATTCCACACACTAGATTGACTGGGAGTTCTCAAGTGCACGCTCTACAGCGGATGGCTGCCTGCAACGATTCATGGTCACGGCTGACCCGTGTGCCATGCCCCCCGGCCCTCTTTCGGGGAGGGGGAGATGTGACGTGCCTGCCCTGCAGGACACACACGACATAAAGGCAGATAGCAGTCAGAACAAACGTCCGCGTAGCTCAATTGGTAGAGTGACATATTCCGGAATGAAAGGACCCGTGTTCGAGTCCCGGCGTGGATAAAAATAACGGAGAAATTTACTTCGTTATACACTCCACTATCTGTCCCAGGATCCATTGGGCCTACTTCTAGAAAACTTGAGGGTATTCCCTACCACCTGCGACAAATAGAATGATGATATCAGTTTTGTATTCAAAGTTATCATCATTTGAAATTGGTTACCCCTTTTTTGGAACACTCTGTACTTTGGTGATGATTCAGAACATTAGCGTCTGTTTAATTTTGCTCACACTGCTATCACAAGAATAGAAACGACGCTTGTAGCTCTGAGTTATCATTATCTGTTAAATCCAGAAGTACAGCATGAGTATGCGGACATCAAGGTTGTACACCGTCAACTTCGGGCATGTTTGCAATGTAAAACCTCCAAGTTGTATGAAGGATAGGAGGTTGCATAATGTACTCTGAATTACTAACCAAGTTGTTGTACCGTTTGACGTGAATAGGATACAATGAAGGTCTCCAATTCGGCACTATCGATAGCTTCCTCCGGTTTACCGCGTGGTTCATTTTTGGGGCTTATATCGATGGATCCAAATTTAGCGAACCAACGTTGTGTCTTGCGTTCATTAACGGTGCCTTCCCCAAATCCAGTATTGATGTTGGGAGCTGCCTCTAATTTACGGTGTCCGTGCGTAAACTCCTATGAGAAAATGACACGAATTTGGGGCTGGTCCATACCCAGCAAAAACAGTGTTGCTAGGCCAGCACTGGCCCAGAACTATGTTGCCGCTGCCCAACCGTCAATAAAATGTCCTGGCGGCCACTTCATGGGCCAGCAGCTGGCCAACAGTTGGCATCCCATCAGTTGTCATATGCCAGAACAGTGCCATCAGTTATCCATCACATGCAGTGGCTGCCACAAGCGGCCCTGCAAGCATGTGCCATAAATGATGGCTAGCCTAATGTGGTCCGCTAGTTTCCCGACAGTGGCAGCCGGCAAATCACATGACGTAACTGATGGCTTGCCGAATCTTTTCCGCAAATTTCCCAGTAGTAGCTATAGGAAAAAAAAAAAAAAGATAACAGCAGTTTCCCAAAGGTACAACTATTTTTTCTCTCTACGAAACTTGTGCATGACGACACGCCTCTGGGGGAATTTTTTCAACAGGACCTGAAAACCGCCTGCTTGGATCTGGCTGGAAACGAACAGTCTGTCTGCTTGCGAAGCGAACGCTCTAGCCACTACACT
This sequence comes from Macrothele yani, assembly GCA_039090855.1. Taxonomy (NCBI): domain Eukaryota; kingdom Metazoa; phylum Arthropoda; class Arachnida; order Araneae; family Macrothelidae; genus Macrothele; species Macrothele yani. The sequence goes on along the minus strand of CM077009.1, from coordinate 63,830,433 downwards.
GGTTTGCCACGCACGAGCCTTCGCTTGAAGCTGAGTCTCGTTTCTGCGCGATGTGAAACGAAGGGTTCTCTTTTTAATTTTACAATATTGCAAGGTATTTTTCATAAATGTCCCTTTCATATGATTCATAAAAATATTTTTTCAACGTAACGATTGTTTTTATTTACCTTAAGGGAACATCATTCATTTTCAAGGAGTGTACCAACTTAAAAGCGCTTTCATAAGTTTTGTGCTCTCCTTGTGGTCTTGAAAGGCGATTGTTTAATTAAAATATTCACCAGTTCGTGTCACATTCCGTTACATTTTTAACGTTGTATCTTTCCTTTCCGTGGTCCGAAGCTTCATTTGTTCTAAAGAGAAAAGATATTTTATTTTACTTAGCGTTATTTTGAGCAGCGCATTCCTCCAATCTTGTGTATTCAACGTATATGGATGAGTACATTACATCCACATAGCGTTGCCATTTTTTTTTCTTCAAATAATTGATAAATTTTGTACGCGTATAATTCTTATTTTTTCCCCAACATAAAGATTTTTTAATGTTTTTGCGGGACTTTTGTTCGAAGCGGCTTAGTATATGTCAAAACGAAAGATTACATAAAAATTATTTCTTGTTATTCATGAGAATGGAGTGGGTTCATTTCATGGCTGTCTGTATTCTCGATTCTTCGTGTGTTAGTGCAGGAATTTTGCTACGAAGTGAGTTTCTATAAATACATGAGAGTAATCGACTATTTATTGCAGTTCATTAATAATTATTTACATATTTTTCTTCCGACGGTAAACTTCCCGCCATAGCATTTCATTAGGAAATTAATTCGCCCCTCAACATATAGCTGTTTTTTCTTAACATCCACTAAAATAACACGATGGCGATAGCGTCGTCTTCAACTAACTGGTACCACGAGAGACACAGCATGTGTTGCTTCTGTGCATGCGCAGTCCTGTTGCTTCCACTTGGTGTTCGGGTTGCTTTGGTTCCCAGCTACGGGCCACTATTGGCATTTGCCTGGAGGCCCGCAATTCACGGCGAAGCTGCAGGGCCATCAACGGCTGCCACCAACGGACCGCTACCGTGCCGTGAGTGGCAGATTTCAGCCAGCGGTGATCCATCACTGCCAGCTGGTGGCTAGAAGTTTTCCAACACTTGTGTTTTTGCTGGGCAGTCCTCTTCATTGTTGCACAATCCCCATTGGAACTCATACCACTGACGAAATGACCAACGCTTTATAGGAAGCAACCTATAAAATTTTACATGTCACAAGTCACATTGCGCGATAATTCAATTCCTAAATTACCTGCAAACTGCAGGAGTTCGATATTTCATCTGCAATCACCTAATAGATTTGTTTAGTCCATGACAAAAAAACAACAACAAACAAAAATAAAAAAAGTTGCCCCGCGGACCTAGATACAGAGGGTGAGTCAAAAGTGTTGCACTATTTGGATCGGTTTATGTCTTCATACGTACTTTGCAAAGAAAGCTGACTAGCATTCAAAGTATAGGCCATCGTGTTGCACCGTCTTTAGCCATCTATCTGCCAGTTCTTCGATTCCGTGGCGGTACCAGTTCTTGTCCTTCAAGGCGAAGAACTCATTAACCACAGCTGCCACCTACTCCTAGTTGTTGAAGTGCCGCCCTTGCCGCCCCGGTGGCGCAGTGGTCTAAGCGATGGCCTCTGATCATTCGTCCGAACGGGGTCCGGGTTCGAATCCCGGTGAGGCATGGATGTTGTGTTTGTCTTACGGCACTGGCTCTCTCCCTTCCCTGGAACCAGTGACCCTAAATTAGGGACGGGCGACAGCTTATAGCCCATTGAGTTGCTCACGGTGGTCGTTAAACCTCCAATAAAAAAAAAAAAAGTGCCGCCCGCGAAGAAAGTGGGTTATGGACCGGAACATGTAATAATCCGACTGTACAAGGTCCGGGCTATATGCTTGGTGTGGCATCAGTTCGATGCCCTCAAGTTCCTGGAGTTTTGCCAGGGTCGTTGCGACAGTAAAAGGCCAAGAGTTGTCCTTCTGTAGGAGAGCGCGCTTTCTGTTTACCAGTGTCAGGTACTTTTCCTCCAAAACGGCATTCATCCGCTCCAGATGTTCCAGGTAGAGCTTGGCGTTGATCGTCCGAACGTCTGGAACAAATTCGTAATGAATTATCCTCACGAAATTCCACCAGACGTAGAGCATCACCTTGTTCTCGAAGCGCCCACGTTTGGAAACAGGTTCAGGAAGCTGGTCCGGGCTCAACCACTGCCGGTGTGTGTTAAGATTACGAGAATTGATCCACTTTCCATCGCACGTAACAATTACCTTGATGAAACGTACATCGCGCGGGGTTTCTAGCAGTTTCGTGCACACTTCCAACCGGTGGTTTGCTTCAGCTGGCATGAGTTCGTGAGGGACAATGCGGCGGCTCCTGTAGACCTTGCCGAGGTCCTGAAGGTCCGAACCACGGTGGTCTGTGATATGCCCAGCTCGCCTGATAATATCCGTGTGCTGGTTATCGGATTTGCATCTACGGTCTGGCGCACGACCTGAGAATCCACGGTTCGTTTCCTACCTGACCTTGCCTGGTCTTCGAGGTTTCTGTCACCTAAGTGAAATTTCTTGAACCATCTGGTTGTTGTGCTGTGGTGCACAAAACCTTCCTCTTTCCAATGACAAATATTTCGTGTTGCTTGAGCAGCGTTATGCCCGAGTTCAAACTCGTAAAGCAAAAGTTCCCTAATTAGTCGGTTGTCGCTGTTCATCTTTTAGGCGTCCACACTACAGACAGAATGACGACATGCAATGCTGTTCACAGCAATGACTACCACTTTACATGTCTTTCAACAGACTGCAGTGCGCGACTTGAACTAGTTTGAACACGTGGCGCAGTGGTCTAAGGCGCTGGCCTCTGATCATTCGTCCGTAAGCGGTCCGTGTTCGAATCCCGGTCAGGCATGGATGTTGTGTTTGTCTTACGGCACTGGCTCTCTCCCTTCCCTGGAACCAGTGACCCTAAATTAGAGACGGGCGACTGCTTATAGCCCATTGAGTTGCTCACGGTGGTCGTTAAACCTCCAATTAAAAAAAAAAAAAAACAACACGTGACCTACCCGCTGGAGCACATGCGTTTATACAAATATTGCAAAACTTTTGACTCATCCTCTGTAATGTGATCATTCTTGTACAGTGTTCCTTTGTATTACCCAGGTAGCAAAGTCTCGCAATATAGAGTAGGCTCAACACTGAGCCACCGTCTTCCATTGCTAAAAGACGGTGGCTCAGTGCTGGACCTACGTTGAATTGCAAGCCTGGTGCAACCTGGGTAGATCAGTCATTTGGTGAGAGATCGTTACAAATTACAAGGGTTGGATGGAATAATGTTAACACCACGCTCAGAGACGTGACGTTTACTGCAGATCCGTACTTCGCAATACGCTATTGGTTGTAATAGCTTTGTTTAGAACCTCCAGATCGCGTCTAAGTGCATTTAAAGGGTCTTGTTGTTCAATTTCAATCAGGGTGAGACGGAATCAGCGACCTAACGGACTTCGAAAGAGGGCTAATTCAACATCAAACAGAGGTCATCGCTCTTTCCACGTTTTATAAGTGAGTCACGGAAAAATTCTGATCGGCTGCCACCGGGAATCGAACCTCGGGTCTTCCAGTTGCGCTCCGAATATACTTCCACTGCACCACAGCGGCCTCGAATTCCTCCAGACTCACACACACTAACTGCCAAGTCAATTTGGCAGGTTGCTTCTTGGGGCCCCTCACAATGCTGGGGATTCACCAAAGATGGTAATCAGCAACTGAACAAATAATTAGAAGGCGAATGATTGGTAAGTAATACAGGCATTTTGACGTGGACCAGGAACCAATGAGAATTTTTCCGTAACTCACTTATAAAACGTGGAAAGAGCGATGACCTCTGTTTCATGTTCCTCGTGCACGTCAAAATGCCTGTATTACTTATAGAGGGTTAATTGTTGGTGGCCGGCTAGTTGGTGCCTCCGTATTAACAGTCGCCAGGGTAGTGGGGGTATCGAGAGCTACTGTGTCTAGTGTCATGACAGCATACTGTGTTCATGACTTCGAAAGAGGGCTAATTGTTGGTGGCCGGCTAGTTGGTGCCTCCGTGACAACACTCGCCAGGGTAGTGGGGGTATCGAGAGCTACTGTGTCTAGTGTCATGACAGCATACTGTGTTCATGACTTCGAAAGAGGGCTAATTGTTGGTGGCCGGCTAGTTGGTGCCTCCGTGACAACAGTCGCCAGGGTAGTGGGGGTATCGAGAGCTACTGTGTCTAGTGTCATGACAGCATACTGTGTTCATGACTTCGAAAGAGGGCTAATTGTTGGTGGCCGGCTAGTTGGTGCCTCCGTGACAACAGTCGCCAGGGTAGTGGGGGTATCGAGAGCTACACTGTCTAGTGTCATGGCAGCATACTGTGTTCATGACTTCGAAAGAGGGCTAATTGTTGGGGGCCGGCTAGTTGGTGCCTCCGGGACAACAGTCGCCAGAGTAGTGGGGGTATCGAGAGCTACTGTGTCTAGTGTCATGACAGCATACTGAGTTCATAACTTCGAAAGAGGGCAAATTGTTGGTCGCCGGCTAGTTGGTACCTCCGTTACAACAGTCGCCAGGGTAGTGGGGGTATCGAGAGCTACTGTGTCTAGTGTCATGACAGCATACTGTGTTAATGACTTCGAAAGAGGGCTAATTGTTGGTGGCCGGCTAGTTGGTGCCTCCGTGACAACAGTCGCCAGGGTAGTGGGGGTATCGAGAGCTACTGTGTCTAGTGTCATGACAGCATACTGTGTTCATGACTTCGAAAGAGGGCTAATTGTTGGTGGCCGGCTAGTTGGTGCCTCCGTGACAACAGTCGCCAGGGTAGTGGGGGTATCGAGAGCTACTCTGTCTAGTGTCATGGCAGCATACTGTGTTCATGACTTCGAAAGAGGGCTAATTGTTGGTCGCCGGCTAGTTGGTGCCTCCGTGACAACAGTCGCCAGGGTAGTGGGGGTATCGAGAGCTACTGTGTCTAATGTCATGACAGCATACTGTGTTCATGACTTCGAAAGAGGGCTAATTGTTGGTGGCCGGCTAGTTGGTACCTCCGTGACAACACTCGCCAGGGTAGTGGGGGTATCGAGAGCTACTGTGTCTAGTGTCATGACAGCATACTGTGTTCATGACTTCGAAAGAGGGCTAATTGTTGGTGGCCGGCTAGTTGGTGCCTCCGTGACAACAGTCGCCAGGGTAGTGGGGGTATCGAGAGCTACTGTGTCTAGTGTCATGACAGCATACTGTGTTAATGACTTCGAAAGAGGGATAATTGTTGGTGGCCGGCTAGTTGGTGCCTCCGAGACAACAGTCGCCAGGGTAGTGGGGGTATCGAGAGCTACTGTGTCTAGTGTCATGACAGCATACTGTGTTCATGACTTCGAAAGAGGGCTAATTGTTGGTGGCCGGCTAGTTGGTGCCTCCGAGACAACAGTCGCCAGGGTAGTGGGGGTATCGAGAGCTACTGTGTCTAGTGTCATGACAGCATACTGTGTTCATGACTTCGAAAGAGGGCTAATTGTTGGTGGCCGGCTAGTTGGTGCCTCCGTGACAACAGTCGCCAGGGTAGTGGGGGTATCGAGAGCTACTGTGTCTAGTGTCATGACAGCATACTGTGTTCATGACTTCGAAAGAGGGCTAATTGTTGGTGGCCGGCTAGTTGGTACCTCCGTGACAACACTCGCCAGGGTAGTGGGGGTATCGAGAGCTACTGTGTCTAGTGTCATGACAGCATACTGTGTTCATGACTTCGAAAGAGGGCTAATTGTTGGTGGCCGGCTAGTTGGTACCTCCGTGACAACACTCGCCAGGGTAGTGGGGGTATCGAGAGCTACTGTGTCTAGTGTCATGACAGCATACTGTGTTCATGACTTCGAAAGAGGGCTAATTGTTGGTGGCCGGCTAGTTGGTGCCTCCGTGACAACAGTCGCCAGGGTAGTGTGGGTATCGAGAGCTACTGTGTCTAGTGTCATGACAGCATACTGTGTTCATGACTTCGAAAGAGGGCTAATTGTTGGTGGCCGGCTAGTTGGTGCCTCCGTGACAACACTCGCCAGGGTAGTGGGGGTATCGAGAGCTACACTGTCTAGTGTCATGGCAGCATACTGTGTTCATGACTTCAAAAGAGGGCTAATTGTTGGTGGCCGGCTAGTTGGTGCCTCCGGGACAACAGTCGCCAGAGTAGTGGGGGTATCGAGAGCTACTGTGTCTAGTGTCATGACAGCATACTGTGTTCATGACTTCGAAAGAGGGCTAATTGTTGGTGGCCGGCTAGTTGGTGCCTCTGTGACAACAGTCGCCAGGGTAGTGGGGGTATCGAGAGCTACTGTGTCTAGTGTCATGACAGCATACTGTGTTCATGACTTCGAAAGAGGGCTAATTGTTGGTGGCCGGCTAGTTGGTGCCTCCGTGACAACAGTCGCCAGGGTAGTGGGGGTATCGAGAGCTACTGTGTCTAGTGTCATGACAGCATACTGAGTTCATAACTTCGAAAGAGGGCAAATTGTTGGTCGCCGGCTAGTTGGTACCTCCGTTACAACAGTCGCCAGGGTAGTGGGGGTATCGAGAGCTACTGTGTCTAGTGTCATGACAGCATACTGTGTTAATGACTTCGAAAGAGGGCTAATTGTTGGTGGCCGGCTAGTTGGTGCCTCCGTGACAACAGTCGCCAGGGTAGTGGGGGTATCGAGAGCTACTGTGTCTAGTGTCATGACAGCATACTGTGTTCATGACTTCGAAAGAGGGCTAATTGTTGGTGGCCGGCTAGTTGGTGCCTCCGTGACAACAGTCGCCAGGGTAGTGGGGGTATCGAGAGCTACTCTGTCTAGTGTCATGGCAGCATACTGTGTTCATGACTTCGAAAGAGGGCTAATTGTTGGTCGCCGGCTAGTTGGTGCCTCCGTGACAACAGTCGCCAGGGTAGTGGGGGTATCGAGAGCTACTGTGTCTAGTGTCATGACAGCATACTGTGTTCATGACTTCGAAAGAGGGCTAATTGTTGGTGGCCGGCTAGTTGGTACCTCCGTGACAACACTCGCCAGGGTAGTGGGGGTATCGAGAGCTACTGTGTCTAGTGTCATGACAGCATACTGTGTTCATGACTTCGAAAGAGGGCTAATTGTTGGTGGCCGGCTAGTTGGTGCCTCCGTGACAACAGTCGCCAGGGTAGTGGGGGTATCGAGAGCTACTGTGTCTAGTGTCATGACAGCATACTGTGTTAATGACTTCGAAAGAGGGATAATTGTTGGTGGCCGGCTAGTTGGTGCCTCCGTGACAACAGTCGCCAGGGTAGTGGGGGTATCGAGAGCTACTGTGTCTAGTGTCATGACAGCATACTGTGTTCATGACTTCGAAAGAGGGATAATTGTTGGTGGCCGGCTAGTTGGTGCCTCCGAGACAACAGTCGCCAGGGTAGTGGGGGTATCGAGAGCTACTGTGTCTAGTGTCATGACAGCATACTGTGTTCATGACTTCAAAAGAGGGCTAACTGTTGGAGGCCGGCTATTTGGTGCCTCCGGGACAACAGTCGCCAGAGTAGGGGGGGTTATCGAGAGCTACTGTGTCTAGTGTCATGACAGCATACTGTGTTCATGACTTCGAAAGAGGGCTAATTGTTGGTGGCCGGCTAGTTGGTGCCTCCGTGACAACAGTCGCCAGGGTAGTGGGGGTATCGAGAGCTACTGTGTCTAGTGTCATGACAGCATACTGTGTTCATGACTTCGAAAGAGGGCTAATTGTTGGTGGCCGGCTAGTTGGTGCCTCCGTGACAACACTCGCCAGGGTAGTGGGGGTATCGAGAGCTACTGTGTCTAGTGTCATGACAGCATACTGTGTTCATGACTTCGAAAGAGGGCTAATTGTTGGTGGCCGGCTAGTTGGTGCCTCCGGGACAACAGTCGCCAGAGTAGTGGGGGTATCGAGAGCTACTGTGTCTAGTGTCATGACAGCATACTGTGTTCATGACTTCGAAAGAGGGCTAATTGTTGGTGGCCGGCTAGTTGGTGCCTCCGTGACAACAGTCGCCAGGGTAGTGGGGGTATCGAGAGCTACTGTGTCTAGTGTCATGACAGCATACTGTGTTCATGACTTCGAAAGAGGGCTAATTGTTGGTGGCCGGCTAGTTGGTGCCTCCGTGACAACAGTCGCCAGGGTAGTGGGGGTATCGAGAGCTACTGTGTCTAGTGTCATGACAGCATACTGAGTTCATGACTTCGAAAGAGGGCAAATTGTTGGTCGCCGGCTAGTTGGTACCTCCGTTACAACAGTCGCCAGGGTAGTGGGGGTATCGAGAGCTACTGTGTCTAGTGTCATGACAGCATACTGTGTTCATGACTTCGAAAGAGGGCTAATTGTTGGTGGCCGGCTAGTTGGTGCCTCCGTGACAACAGTCGCCAGGGTAGTGGGGGTATCGAGAGCTACTGTGTCTAGTGTCATGACAGCATACTGTGTTCATGACTTCGAAAGAGGGCTAATTGTTGGTGGCCGGCTAGTTGGTGCCTCCGTGACAACACTCGCCAGGGTAGTGGGGGTATCGAGAGCTACACTGTCTAGTGTCATGGCAGCATACTGTGTTCATGACTTCAAAAGAGGGCTAATTGTTGGTGGCCGGCTAGTTGGTGCCTCCGGGACAACAGTCGCCAGAGTAGTGGGGGTATCGAGAGCTACTGTGTCTAGTGTCATGACAGCATACTGTGTTCATGACTTCGAAAGAGGGCTAATTGTTGGTGGCCGGCTAGTTGGTGCCTCCGTGACAACAGTCGCCAGGGTAGTGGGGGTATCGAGAGCTACTGTGTCTAGTGTCATGACAGCATACTGTGTTCATGACTTCGAAAGAGGGCTAATTGTTGGTGGCCGGCTAGTTGGTGCCTCCGTGACAACAGTCGCCAGGGTAGTGGGGGTATCGAGAGCTACTGTGTCTAGTGTCATGACAGCATACTGTGTTCATGACTTCGAAAGAGGGCTAATTGTTGGTCGCCGGCTAGTTGGTGCCTCCGTGACAACAGTCGCCAGGGTAGTGGGGGTATCGAGAGCTACTGTGTCTAATGTCATGACAGCATACTGTGTTCATGACTTCGAAAGAGGGCTAATTGTTGGTGGCCGGCTAGTTGGTACCTCCGTGACAACACTCGCCAGGGTAGTGGGGGTATCGAGAGCTACTGTGTCTAGTGTCATGACAGCATACTGTGTTCATGACTTCGAAAGAGGGCTAATTGTTGGTGGCCGGCTAGTTGGTGCCTCCGTGACAACAGTCGCCAGGGTAGTGGGGGTATCGAGAGCTACTGTGTCTAGTGTCATGACAGCATACTGTGTTAATGACTTCGAAAGAGGGATAATTGTTGGTGGCCGGCTAGTTGGTGCCTCCGAGACAACAGTCGCCAGGGTAGTGGGGGTATCGAGAGCTACTGTGTCTAGTGTCATGACAGCATACTGTGTTCATGACTTCAAAAGAGGGCTAACTGTTGGAGGCCGGCTATTTGGTGCCTCCGGGACAACAGTCGCCAGAGTAGGGGGGGTATCGAGAGCTACTGTGTCTAGTGTCATGACAGCATACTGTGTTCATGACTTCGAAAGAGGGCTAATTGTTGGTGGCCGGCTAGTTGGTGCCTCCGTGACAACAGTCGCCAGGGTAGTGGGGGTATCGAGAGCTACTGTGTCTAGTGTCATGACAGCATACTGTGTTCATGACTTCGAAAGAGGGCTAATTGTTGGTGGCCGGCTAGTTGGTACCTCCGTGACAACACTCGCCAGGGTAGTGGGGGTATCGAGAGCTACTGTGTCTAGTGTCATGACAGCATACTGTGTTCATGACTTCGAAAGAGGGCTAATTGTTGGTGGCCGGCTAGTTGGTGCCTCCGTGACAACAGTCGCCAGGGTAGTGTGGGTATCGAGAGCTACTGTGTCTAGTGTCATGACAGCATACTGTGTTCATGACTTCGAAAGAGGGCTAATTGTTGGTGGCCGGCTAGTTGGTGCCTCCGTGACAACACTCGCCAGGGTAGTGGGGGTATCGAGAGCTACACTGTCTAGTGTCATGGCAGCATACTGTGTTCATGACTTCAAAAGAGGGCTAATTGTTGGGGGCCGGCTAGTTGGTGCCTCCGGGACAACAGTCGCCAGAGTAGTGGGGGTATCGAGAGCTACTGTGTCTAGTGTCATGACAGCATACTGTGTTCATGACTTCGAAAGAGGGCTAATTGTTGGTGGCCGGCTAGTTGGTGCCTCCGTGACAACAGTCGCCAGGGTAGTGGGGGTATCGAGAGCTACTGTGTCTAGTGTCATGACAGCATACTGTGTTCATGACTTCGAAAGAGGGCTAATTGTTGGTGGCCGGCTAGTTGGTGCCTCCGTGACAACAGTCGCCAGGGTAGTGGGGGTATCGAGAGCTACTGTGTCTAGTGTCATGACAGCATACTGTGTTCATGACTTCGAAAGAGGGCTAATTGTTGGTGGCCGGCTAGTTGGTACCTCCGTGACAACAGTCGCCAGGGTAGTGGGGGTATCGAGAGCTACTGTGTCTAGTGTCATGACAGCATACTGTGTTCATGACTTCGAAAGAGGGCTAATTGTTGGTGGCCGGCTAGTTGGTGCCTCCGTGACAACAGTCGCCAGGGTAGTGGGGGTATCGAGAGCTACTGTGTCTAGTGTCATGACAGCATACTGTGTTCATGACTTCGAAAGAGGGCTAATTGTTGGTGGCCGGCTAGTTGGTGCCTCCGTGACAACAGTCGCCAGGGTAGTGGGGGTATCGAGAGCTACTCTGTCTAGTGTCATGGCAGCATACTGTGTTCATGACTTCGAAAGAGGGCTAATTGTTGGTCGCCGGCTAGTTGGTGCCTCCGTGACAACAGTCGCCAGGGTAGTGGGGGTATCGAGAGCTACTGTGTCTAGTGTCATGACAGCATACTGTGTTCATGACTTCGAAAGAGGGCTAATTGTTGGTGGCCGGCTAGTTGGTACCTCCGTGACAACACTCGCCAGGGTAGTGGGGGTATCGAGAGCTACTGTGTCTAGTGTCATGACAGCATACTGTGTTCATGACTTCGAAAGAGGGCTAATTGTTGGTGGCCGGCTAGTTGGTGCCTCCGTGACAACAGTCGCCAGGGTAGTGGGGGTATCGAGAGCTACTGTGTCTAGTGTCATGACAGCATACTGTGTTAATGACTTCGAAAGAGGGATAATTGTTGGTGGCCGGCTAGTTGGTGCCTCCGAGACAACAGTCGCCAGGGTAGTGGGGGTATCGAGAGCTACTGTGTCTAGTGTCATGACAGCATACTGTGTTCATGACTTCGAAAGAGGGCTAATTGTTGGTGGCCGGCTAGTTGGTGCCTCCGTGACAACACTCGCCAGGGTAGTGGGGGTATCGAGAGCTACTGTGTCTAGTGTCATGACAGCATACTGTGTTCATGACTTCGAAAGAGGGCTAATTGTTGGTGGCCGGCTAGTTGGTGCCTCCGTGACAACAGTCGCCAGGGTAGTGTGGGTATCGAGAGCTACTGTGTCTAGTGTCATGACAGCATACTGTGTTCATGACTTCGAAAGAGGGCTAATTGTTGGTGGCCGGCTAGTTGGTGCCTCCGTGACAACACTCGCCAGGGTAGTGGGGGTATCGAGAGCTACACTGTCTAGTGTCATGGCAGCATACTGTGTTCATGACTTCAAAAGAGGGCTAATTGTTGGTGGCCGGCTAGTTGGTGCCTCCGGGACAACAGTCGCCAGAGTAGTGGGGGTATCGAGAGCTACTGTGTCTAGTGTCATGACAGCATACTGTGTTCATGACTTCGAAAGAGGGCTAATTGTTGGTGGCCGGCTAGTTGGTGCCTCCGTGACAACAGTCGCTAGGGTAGTGGGGGTATCGAGAGCTACTGTGTCTAGTGTCATGACAGCATTCTGTGTTCATGACTTCGAAAGAGGGCTAATTGTTGGTGGCCGGCTAGTTGGTGCCTCCGTGACAACAGTCGCCAGGGTAGTGGGGGTATCGAGAGCTACTGTGTCTAGTGTCATGACAGCATACTGAGTTCATAACTTCGAAAGAGGGCAAATTGTTGGTCGCCGGCTAGTTGGTACCTCCGTTACAACAGTCGCCAGGGTAGTGGGGGTATCGAGAGCTACTGTGTCTAGTGTCATGACAGCATACTGTGTTCATGACTTCGAAAGAGGGCTAATTGTTGGTGGCCGGCTAGTTGGTGCCTCCGTGACAACAGTCGCCAGGGTAGTGGGGGTATCGAGAGCTACTGTGTCTAGTGTCATGACAGCATACTGTGTTCATGACTTCGAAAGAGGGCTAATTGTTGGTGGCCGGCTAGTTGGTGCCTCCGTGACAACAGTCGCCAGGGTAGTGGGGGTATCGAGAGCTACTCTGTCTAGTGTCATGGCAGCATACTGTGTTCATGACTTCGAAAGAGGGCTAATTGTTGGTCGCCGGCTAGTTGGTGCCTCCGTGACAACAGTCGCCAGGGTAGTGGGGGTATCGAGAGCTACTGTGTCTAATGTCATGACAGCATACTGTGTTCATGACTTCGAAAGAGGGCTAATTGTTGGTGGCCGGCTAGTTGGTACCTCCGTGACAACACTCGCCAGGGTAGTGGGGGTATCGAGAGCTACTGTGTCTAGTGTCATGACAGCATACTGTGTTCATGACTTCGAAAGAGGGCTAATTGTTGGTGGCCGGCTAGTTGGTGCCTCCGTGACAACAGTCGCCAGGGTAGTGGGGGTATCGAGAGCTACTGTGTCTAGTGTCATGACAGCATACTGTGTTAATGACTTCGAAAGAGGGATAATTGTTGGTGGCCGGCTAGTTGGTGCCTCCGAGACAACAGTCGCCAGGGTAGTGGGGGTATCGAGAGCTACTGTGTCTAGTGTCATGACAGCATACTGTGTTAATGACTTCGAAAGAGGGATAATTGTTGGTGGCCGGCTAGTTGGTGCCTCCGAGACAACAGTCGCCAGGGTAGTGGGGGTATCGAGAGCTACTGTGTCTAGTGTCATGACAGCATACTGTGTTCATGACTTCAAAAGAGGGCTAATTGTTGGAGGCCGGCTAGTTGGTGCCTCCGGGACAACAGTCGCCAGGGTAGTGGGGGTATCGAGAGCTACTGTGTCTAGTGTCATGACAGCATACTGTGTTCATGACTTCGAAAGAGGGCTAATTGTTGGTGGCCGGCTAGTTGGTGCCTCCGTGACAACAGTCGCCAGGGTAGTGGGGGTATCGAGAGCTACTGTGTCTAGTGTCATGACAGCATACTGTGTTCATGACTTCGAAAGAGGGCTAATTGTTGGTGGCCGGCTAGTTGGTACCTCCGTGACAACACTCGCCAGGGTAGTGGGGGTATCGAGAGCTACTGTGTCTAGTGTCATGACAGCATACTGTGTTCATGACTTCGAAAGAGGGCTAATTGTTGGTGGCCGGCTAGTTGGTACCTCCGTGACAACACTCGCCAGGGTAGTGGGGGTATCGAGAGCTACTGTGTCTAGTGTCATGACAGCATACTGTGTTCATGACTTCGAAAGAGGGCTAATTGTTGGTGGCCGGCTAGTTGGTGCCTCCGTGACAACAGTCGCCAGGGTAGTGTGGGTATCGAGAGCTACTGTGTCTAGTGTCATGACAGCATACTGTGTTCATGACTTCGAAAGAGGGCTAATTGTTGGTGGCCGGCTAGTTGGTGCCTCCGTGACAACACTCGCCAGGGTAGTGGGGGTATCGAGAGCTACACTGTCTAGTGTCATGACAGCATACTGTGTTCATGACTTCGAAAGAGGGCAAATTGTTGGTGGCCGGCTAGTTGGTGCCTCCGGGACAACAGTCGCCAGAGTAGTGGGGGTATCGAGAGCTACTGTGTCTAGTGTCATGACAGCATACTGTGTTCATGACTTCGAAAGAGGGCTAATTGTTGGTGGCCGGCTAGTTGGTGCCTCTGTGACAACAGTCGCCAGGGTAGTGGGGGTATCGAGAGCTACTGTGTCTAGTGTCATGACAGCATACTGTGTTCATGACTTCGAAAGAGGGCTAATTGTTGGTGGCCGGCTAGTTGGTGCCTCCGTGACAACAGTCGCCAGGGTAGTGGGGGTATCGAGAGCTACTGTGTCTAGTGTCATGACAGCATACTGTGTTCATGACTTCGAAAGAGGGCTAATTGTTGGTGGCCGGCTAGTTGGTGCCTCCGTGACAACAGTCGCCAGGGTAGTGGGGGTATCGAGAGCTACTGTGTCTAGTGTCATGACAGCATACTGTGTTCATGACTTCGAAAGAGGGCTAATTGTTGGTGGCCGGCTAGTTGGTGCCTCCGTGACAACAGTCGCCAGGGTAGTGGGGGTATCGAGAGCTACTGTGTCTAGTGTCATGACAGCATACTGTGTTCATGACTTCGAAAGAGGGCTAATTGTTGGTCGCCGGCTAGTTGGTGCCTCCGTGACAACAGTCGCCAGGGTAGTGGGGGTATCGAGAGCTACTGTGTCTAATGTCATGACAGCATACTGTGTTCATGACTTCGAAAGAGGGCTAATTGTTGGTGGCCGGCTAGTTGGTACCTCCGTGACAACACTCGCCAGGGTAGTGGGGGTATCGAGAGCTACTGTGTCTAGTGTCATGACAGCATACTGTGTTCATGACTTCGAAAGAGGGCTAATTGTTGGTGGCCGGCTAGTTGGTGCCTCCGTGACAACAGTCGCCAGGGTAGTGGGGGTATCGAGAGCTACTGTGTCTAGTGTCATGACAGCATACTGTGTTAATGACTTCGAAAGAGGGATAATTGTTGGTGGCCGGCTAGTTGGTGCCTCCGAGACAACAGTCGCCAGGGTAGTGGGGGTATCGAGAGCTACTGTGTCTAGTGTCATGACAGCATACTGTGTTCATGACTTCAAAAGAGGGCTAACTGTTGGAGGCCGGCTATTTGGTGCCTCCGGGACAACAGTCGCCAGAGTAGGGGGGGGGTTATCCAGAGCTACTGTGTCTAGTGTCATGACAGCATACTGTGTTCATGACTTCGAAAGAGGGCTAATTGTTGGTGGCCGGCTAGTTGGTGCCTCCGTGACAACAGTCGCCAGGGTAGTGGGGGTATCGAGAGCTACTGTGTCTAGTGTCATGACAGCATACTGTGTTCATGACTTCGAAAGAGGGCTAATTGTTGGTGGCCGGCTAGTTGGTACCTCCGTGACAACACTCGCCAGGGTAGTGGGGGTATCGAGAGCTACTGTGTCTAGTGTCATGACAGCATACTGTGTTCATGACTTCGAAAGAGGGCTAATTGTTGGTGGCCGGCTAGTTGGTGCCTCCGTGACAACAGTCGCCAGGGTAGTGGGGGTATCGAGAGCTACTGTGTCTAGTGTCATGACAGCATACTGTGTTCATGACTTCGAAAGAGGGCTAATTGTTGGTGGCCGGCTAGTTGGTGCCTCCGTGACAACAGTCGCCAGGGTAGTGGGGGTATCGAGAGCTACTGTGTCTAGTGTCATGACAGCATACTGTGTTCATGACTTCGAAAGAGGGCTAATTGTTGGTGGCCGGCTAGTTGGTGCCTCCGTGACAACAGTCGCCAGGGTAGTGGGGGTATCGAGAGCTACTGTGTCTAGTGTCATGACAGCATACTGTGTTCATGACTTCGAAAGAGGGCTAATTGTTGGTGGCCGGCTAGTTGGTGCCTCCGTGACAACAGTCGCCAGGGTAGTGGGGGTATCGAGAGCTACTGTGTCTAGTGTCATGACAGCATACTGTGTTCATGACTTCGAAAGAGGGCTAATTGTTGGTGGCCGGCTAGTTGGTGCCTCCGTGACAACAGTCGCCAGGGTAGTGGGGGTATCGAGAGCTACTGTGTCTAGTGTCATGACAGCATACTGTGTTCATGACTTCGAAAGAGGGCTAATTGTTGGTGGCCGGCTAGTTGGTGCCTCCGTGACAACAGTCGCCAGGGTAGTGGGGGTATCGAGAGCTACTGTGTCTAGTGTCATGACAGCATACTGTGTTCATGACTTCGAAAGAGGGCTAATTGTTGGTGGCCGGCTAGTTGGTGCCTCCGTGACAACAGTCGCCAGGGTAGTGGGGGTATCGAGAGCTACTGTGTCTAGTGTCATGACAGCATACTGTGTTCATGACTTCGAAAGAGGGCTAATTGTTGGTGGCCGGCTAGTTGGTGCCTCCGTGACAACAGTCGCCAGGGTAGTGGGGGTATCGAGAGCTACTGTGTCTAGTGTCATGACAGCATACTGTGTTAATGACTTCGAAAGAGGGATAATTGTTGGTGGCCGGCTAGTTGGTGCCTCCGAGACAACAGTCGCCAGGGTAGTGGGGGTATCGAGAGCTACTGTGTCTAGTGTCATGACAGCATACTGTGTTCATGACTTCGAAAGAGGGCTAATTGTTGGTGGCCGGCTAGTTGGTGCCTCCGTGACAACAGTCGCCAGGGTAGTGGGGGTATCGAGAGCTACTGTGTCTAGTGTCATGACAGCATACTGTGTTCATGACTTCGAAAGAGGGCTAATTGTTGGTGGCCGGCTAGTTGGTGCCTCCGTGACAACAGTCGCCAGGGTAGTGGGGGTATCGAGAGCTACTGTGTCTAGTGTCATGACAGCATACTGTGTTCATGACTTCGAAAGAGGGCTAATTGTTGGTGGCCGGCTAGTTGGTGCCTCCGTGACAACAGTCGCCAGGGTAGTGGGGGTATCGAGAGCTACTGTGTCTAGTGTCATGACAGCATACTGTGTTCATGACTTCGAAAGAGGAGCTAATTGTTGGTGGCCGGCTAGTTGGTGCCTCCGTGACAACATTCGCCAGGGTAGTGGGGGTATCGAGAGCTACTGTGTCTAGTGTCATGACAGCATACTGTGTTCATGACTTCGAAAGAGGGCTAATTGTTGGTGGCCGGCTAGTTGGTGCCTCCGTGACAACACTCGCCAGGGTAGTGGGGGTATCGAGAGCTACTGTGTCTAGTGTCATGACAGCATACTGTGTTCATGACTTCGAAAGAGGGCTAATTGTTGGTGGCCGGCTAGTTGGTGCCTCCGTGACAACAGTCGCCAGGGTAGTGGGGGTATCGAGAGCTACTGTGTCTAGTGTCATGACAGCATACTGTGTTCATGACTTCGAAAGAGGGCTAATTGTTGGTGGCCGGCTAGTTGGTGCCTCTGTGACAACAGTCGCCAGGGTAGTGGGGGTATCGAGAGCTACTGTGTCTAGTGTCATGACAGCATTCTGTGTTCATGACTTCGAAAGAGGGCTAATTGTTGGTGGCCGGCTAGTTGGTGCCTCCCTGACAACAGTCGCCAGGGTAGTGGGGGTATCGAGAGCTACTGTGTCTATTGTCATGACAGCATACTGAGTTCATAACTTCGAAAGAGGGCAAATTGTTGGTCGCCGGCTAGTTGGTACCTCCGTTACAACAGTCGCCAGGGTAGTGGGGGTATCGAGAGCTACTGTGTCTAGTGTCATGACAGCATACTGTGTTAATGACTTCGAAAGAGGGCTAATTGTTGGTGGCCGGCTAGTTGGTGCCTCCGTGACAACAGTCGCCAGGGTAGTGGGGGTATCGAGAGCTACTGTGTCTAGTGTCATGACAGCATACTGTGTTCATGACTTCGAAAGAGGGCTAATTGTTGGTGGCCGGCTAGTTGGTGCCTCCGTGACAACAGTCGCCAGGGTAGTGGGGGTTTATCGAGAGCTACTCTGTCTAGTGTCATGGCAGCATACTGTGCTCATGACTTCGAAAGAGGGCTAATTGTTGGTCGCCGGCTAGTTGGTGCCTCCGTGACAACAGTCGCCAGGGTAGTGGGGGTATCGAGAGCTACTGTGTCTAATGTCATGACAGCATACTGTGTTCATGACTTCGAAAGAGGGCTAATTGTTGGTGGCCGGCTAGTTGGTACCTCCGTGACAACACTCGCCAGGGTAGTGGGGGTATCGAGAGCTACTGTGTCTAGTGTCATGACAGCATACTGTGTTCATGACTTCGAAAGAGGGCTAATTGTTGGTGGCCGGCTAGTTGGTGCCTCCGTGACAACAGTCGCCAGGGTAGTGGGGGTATCGAGAGCTACTGTGTCTAGTGTCATGACAGCATACTGTGTTAATGACTTCGATAGAGGGATAATTGTTGGTGGCCGGCTAGTTGGTGCCTCCGAGACAACAGTCGCCAGGGTAGTGGGGGTATCGAGAGCTACTGTGTCTAGTGTCATGACAGCATACTGTGTTAATGACTTCGAAAGAGGGATAATTGTTGGTGGCCGGCTAGTTGGTGCCTCCGAGACAACAGTCGCCAGGGTAGTGGGGGTATCGAGAGCTACTGTGTCTAGTGTCATGACAGCATACTGTGTTCATGACTGCAAAGAGGGCTAACTGTTGGAGGCCGGCTATTTGGTGCCTCCGGGACAACAGTCGCCAGAGTAGGGGGGGTATCGAGAGCTACTGTGTCCAGTGTCATGACAGCATACTGTGTTCATGACTTCGAAAGAGGGCTAATTGTTGGTGGCCGGCTAGTTGGTGCCTCCGTGACAACAGTCGCCAGGGTAGTGGGGGTATCGAGAGCTACTGTGTCTAGTGTCATGACAGCATACTGTGTTCATGACTTCGAAAGAGGGCTAATTGTTGGTGGCCGGCTAGTTGGTACCTCCGTGACAACACTTGCCAGGGTAGTGGGGGTATCGAGAGCTACTGTGTCTAGTGTCATGACAGCATACTGTGTTCATGACTTCGAAAGAGGGCTAATTGTTGGTGGCCGGCTAGTTGGTACCTCCGTGACAACACTCGCCAGGGTAGTGGTTGTATCGAGAGCTACTGTGTCTAGTGTCATGACAGCATACTGTGTTCATGACTTCGAAAGAGGGCTAATTGTTGGTGGCCGGCTAGTTGGTGCCTCCGTGACAACAGTCGCCAGGGTAGTGTGGGTATCGAGAGCTACTGTGTCTAGTGTCATGACAGCATACTGTGTTCATGACTTCGAAAGAGGGCTAATTGTTGGTGGCCGGCTAGTTGGTGCCTCCGTGACAACACTCGCCAGGGTAGTGGGGGTATCGAGAGCTACACTGTCTAGTGTCATGACAGCATACTGTGTTCATGACTTCGAAAGAGGGCTAATTGTTGGTGGCCGGCTAGTTGGTGCCTCTGTGACAACAGTCGCCAGGGTAGTGGGGGTATCGAGAGCTACTGTGTCTAGTGTCATGACAGCATACTGTGTTCATGACTTCGAAAGAGGGCTAATTGTTGGTGGCCGGCTAGTTGGTGCCTCCGTGACAACAGTCGCCAGGGTAGTGGGGGTATCGAGAGCTACTGTGTCTAGTGTCATGACAGCATACTATGTTCATGACTTCGAAAGAGGGCTAATTGTTGGTGGCCGGCTAGTTGGTGCCTCCGTGACAACAGTCGCCAGGGTAGTGGGGGTATCGAGAGCTACTGTGTCTAGTGTCATGACAGCATACTGTGTTCATGACTTCGAAAGAGGGCTAATTGTTGGTGGCCGGCTAGTTGGTGCCTCCGTGACAACAGTCGCCAGGGTAGTGGGGGTATCGAGAGCTACTGTGTCTAGTGTCATGACAGCATACTGTGTTCATGACTTCGAAAGAGGGCTAATTGTTGGTCGCCGGCTAGTTGGTGCCTCCGTGACAACAGTCGCCAGGGTAGTGGGGGTATCGAGAGCTACTGTGTCTAATGTCATGACAGCATACTGTGTTCATGACTTCGAAAGAGGGCTAATTGTTGGTGGCCGGCTAGTTGGTACCTCCGTGACAACACTCGCCAGGGTAGTGGGGGTATCGAGAGCTACTGTGTCTAGTGTCATGACAGCATACTGTGTTCATGACTTCGAAAGAGGGCTAATTGTTGGTGGCCGGCTAGTTGGTGCCTCCGTGACAACAGTCGCCAGGGTAGTGGGGGTATCGAGAGCTACTGTGTCTAGTGTCATGACAGCATACTGTGTTCATGACTTCGAAAGAGGGCTAATTGTTGGTGGCCGGCTAGTTGGTGCCTCCGTGACAACAGTCGCCAGGGTAGTGGGGGTATCGAGAGCTACTGTGTCTAGTGTCATGACAGCATACTGTGTTCATGACTTCGAAAGAGGGCTAATTGTTGGTGGCCGGCTAGTTGGTGCCTCCGTGACAACAGTCGCCAGGGTAGTGGGGGTATCGAGAGCTACTGTGTCTAGTGTCATGACAGCATACTGTGTTCATGACTTCGAAAGAGGGCTAATTGTTGGTGGCCGGCTAGTTGGTGCCTCCGTGACAACAGTCGCCAGGGTAGTGGGGGTATCGAGAGCTACTGTGTCTAGTGTCATGACAGCATACTGTGTTCATGACTTCGAAAGAGGGCTAATTGTTGGTGGCCGGCTAGTTGGTGCCTCCGTGACAACAGTCGCCAGGGTAGTGGGGGTATCGAGAGCTACTGTGTCTAGTGTCATGACAGCATACTGTGTTCATGACTTCGAAAGAGGGCTAATTGTTGGTGGCCGGCTAGTTGGTGCCTCCGTGACAACAGTCGCCAGGGTAGTGGGGGTATCGAGAGCTACTGTGTCTAGTGTCATGACAGCATACTGTGTTCATGACTTCGAAAGAGGGCTAATTGTTGGTGGCCGGCTAGTTGGTGCCTCCGTGACAACAGTCGCCAGGGTAGTGGGGGTATCGAGAGCTACTCTGTCTAGTGTCATGGCAGCATACTGTGTTCATGACTTCGAAAGAGGGCTAATTGTTGGTCGCCGGCTAGTTGGTGCCTCCGTGACAACAGTCGCCAGGGTAGTGGGGGTATCGAGAGCTACTGTGTCTAATGTCATGACAGCATACTGTGTTAATGACTTCGAAAGAGGGCTAATTGTTGGTGGCCGGCTAGTTGGTACCTCCGTGACAACACTCGCCAGGGTAGTGGGGGTATCGAGAGCTACTGTGTCTAGTGTCATGACAGCATACTGTGTTCATGACTTCGAAAGAGGGCTAATTGTTGGTGGCCGACTAGTTGGTGCCTCCGTGACAACACTCGCCAGGGTAGTGGGGGTATCGAGAGCTACTGTGTCTAGTGTCATGACAGCATACTGTGTTCATGACTTCGAAAGAGGGCTAATTGTTGGTGGCCGGCTAGTTGGTGCCTCCGTGACAACAGTCGCCAGGGTAGTGGGGGTATCGAGAGCTACTGTGTCTAGTGTCATGACAGCATACTGTGTTAATGACTTCGAAAGAGGGCTAATTGTTGGTGGCCGGCTAGTTGGTGCCTCCGTGACAACAGTCGCCAGGGTAGTGGGGGTATCGAGAGCTACTGTGTCTAGTGTCATGACAGCATACTGTGTTCATGACTTCGAAAGAGGGCTAATTGTTGGTGGCCGGCTAGTTGGTGCCTCCGTGACAACAGTCGCCAGGGTAGTGGGGGTATCGAGAGCTACTGTGTCTAGTGTCATGACAGCATACTGTGTTCATGACTTCGAAAGAGGGCAAATTGTTGGTCGCCGGCTAGTTGGTACCTCCGTTACAACAGTCGCCAGGGTAGTGGGGGTATCGAGAGCTACTGTGTCTAGTGTCATGACAGCATACTGTGTTAATGACTTCGAAAGAGGGCTAATTGTTGGTGGCCGGCTAGTTGGTGCCTCCGTGACAACAGTCGCCAGGGTAGTGGGGGTATCGAGAGCTACTGTGTCTAGTGTCATGACAGCATACTGTGTTCATGACTTCGAAAGAGGGCTAATTGTTGGTGGCCGGCTAGTTGGTGCCTCCGTGACAACAGTCGCCAGGGTAGTGGGGGTATCGAGAGCTACTGTGTCTAGTGTCATGACAGCATACTGTGTTCATGACTTCGAAAGAGGGCTAATTGTTGGTCGCCGGCTAGTTGGTGCCTCCGTGACAACAGTCGCCAGGGTAGTGGGGGTATCGAGAGCTACTGTGTCTAATGTCATGACAGCATACTGTGTTAATGACTTCGAAAGAGGGCTAATTGTTGGTGGCCGGCTAGTTGGTACCTCCGTGACAACACTCGCCAGGGTAGTGGGGGTATCGAGAGCTACTGTGTCTAGTGTCATGACAGCATACTGTGTTCATGACTTCGAAAGAGGGCTAATTGTTGGTGGCCGACTAGTTGGTGCCTCCGTGACAACACTCGCCAGGGTAGTGGGGGTATCGAGAGCTACTGTGTCTAGTGTCATGACAGCATACTGTGTTCATGACTTCGAAAGAGGGCTAATTGTTGGTGGCCGGCTAGTTGGTGCCTCCGTGACAACAGTCGCCAGGGTAGTGGGGGTATCGAGAGCTACTGTGTCTAGTGTCATGACAGCATACTGTGTTAATGACTTCGATAGAGGGATAATTGTTGGTCGCCGGCTAGTTGGTGCCTCCGAGACAACAGTCGCCAGGGTAGTGGGGGTATCGAGAGCTACTGTGTCTAGTGTCATGACAGCATACTGTGTTAATGACTTCGAAAGAGGGATAATTGTTGGTGGCCGGCTAGTTGGTGCCTCCGAGACAACAGTCGCCAGGGTAGTGGGGGTATCGAGAGCTACTGTGTCTAGTGTCATGACAGCATACTGTGTTCATGACTTCGAAAGAGGGCAAATTGTTGGTCGCCGGCTAGTTGGTGCCTCCGTGACAACAGTCGCCAGGGTAGTGGGGGTATCGAGAGCTACTGTGTCTAGTGTCATGACAGCATACTGTGTTCATGACTTCGAAAGAGGGCTAATTGTTGGTGGCCGGCTAGTTGGTACCTCCGTGACAACACTCGTCAGGGTAGTGCGGGTATCGAGAGCTACTGTGTCTAGTGTCATGACAGCATACTGTGTTCATGACTTCGAAAGAGGGCTAATTGTTGGTGGCCGGCTAGTTGGTGCCTCCGTGACAACAGTCGCCAGGGTAGTGAGGGTATCGAGAGCTACTGTGTCTAGTGTCATGACAGCATACTGTGTTCATGACTTCAAAAGAGGGCTAACTGTTCTAGGCCGGCTATTTGGTGCCTCCGGGACAACAGTCGCCAGAGTAGGGGCGGGGGTATCGAGAGCTACTGTGTCTAGTGTCATGACAGCATACTGTGTTCATGACTTCGAAAGAGGGCTAATTGTTGGTGGCCGGCTAGTTGGTGCCTCCGTGACAACAGTCGCCAGGGTAGTGGGGGTATCGAGAGCTACTGTGTCTAGTGTCATGACAGCATACTGTGTTCATGACTTCGAAAGAGGGCTAATTGTTGGTGGCCGGCTAGTTGGTACCTCCGTGACAACACTCGCCAGGGTAGTGGGGGTATCGAGAGCTACTGTGTCTAGTGTCATGACAGCATACTGTGTTCATGACTTCGAAAGAGGGCTAATTGTTGGTGGCCGGCTAGTTGGTGCCTCCGTGACAACAGTCGCCAGGGTAGTGGGGGTATCGAGAGCTACTGTGTCTAGTGTCATGACAGCATACTGTGTTCATGACTTCGAAAGAGGGCTAATTGTTGGTGGCCGGCTAGTTGGTGCCTCCGTGACAACAGTCGCCAGGGTAGTGGGGGTATCGAGAGCTACTGTGTCTAGTGTCATGACAGCATACTGTGTTCATGACTTCGAAAGAGGGCTAATTGTTGGTGGCCGGCTAGTTGGTGCCTCCGTGACAACAGTCGCCAGGGTAGTGGGGGTATCGAGAGCTACTGTGTCTAGTGTCATGACAGCATACTGAGTTCATAACTTCGAAAGAGGGCAAATTGTTGGTCGCCGGCTAGTTGGTACCTCCGTTACAACAGTCGCCAGGGTAGTGGGGGTATCGAGAGCTACTGTGTCTAGTGTCATGACAGCATACTGTGTTAATGACTTCGAAAGAGGGCTAATTGTTGGTGGCCGGCTAGTTGGTGCCTCCGTGACAACAGTCGCCAGGGTAGTGGGGGTATCGAGAGCTACTGTGTCTAGTTGTCATGACAGCATACTGAGTTCATGACTTCGAAAGAGGGCAAATTGTTGGTCGCCGGCTAGTTGGTACCTCCGTTACAACAGTCGCCAGGGTAGTGGGGGTATCGAGAGCTACTGTGTCTAGTGTCATGACAGCATACTGTGTTCATGACTTCGAAAGAGGGCTAATTGTTGGTGGCCGGCTAGTTGGTACCTTCCTGACAACAGTCGCCATGGTAGTGGGGGTATCGAGAGCTACTGTGTCTAGTGTCATGACAGCATACTGTGTTCATGACTTCGAAAGAGGGCTAATTGTTGGTGGCCGGCTAGTTGGTGCCTCCGTGACAACACTCGCCAGGGTAGTCTGGGTATCGAGAGCTACACTGTCTAGTATCATGGCAGCATACTGTGTTCATGACTTCAAAAGAGGGCTAATTGTTGGTGGCCGGCTAGTTGGTGCCTCCGGGACAACAGTCGCCAGAGTAGTGGGGGTATCGAGAGCTACTGTGTCTAGTGTCATGACAGCATACTGTGTTCATGACTTCGAAAGAGGGCTAATTGTTGGTGGCCGGCTAGTTGGTGCCTCTGTGACAACAGTCGCTAGGGTAGTGGGGGTATCGAGAGCTACTGTGTCTAGTGTCATGACAGCATACTGAGTTCATGACTTCGAAAGAGGGCAAATTGTTGGTGGTCGGCTAGTTGGTACCTCCGTTACAACAGTCGCCAGGGTAGTGGTGGTATCGAGAGCTACTGTGTGTAGTGTCATGACAGCATACTGTGTTCATGACTTCGAAAGAGGGCTAATTGTTGGTGGCCGGCTAGTTGGTACCTTCCTGACAACAGTCGCCATGGTAGTGGGGGTATCGAGAGCTACTGTGTCTAGTGTCATGACAGCATACTGTGTTCATGACTTTGAAAGAGGGCTAATTGTTGGTGGCCGGCTAGTTGGTGCCTCCGTTACAACAGTCGCCAGGGTAGTGGGGGTATCGAGAGCTACTGTGTCTATTGTCATGACAGCATACTGTGTTAATGACTTCGAAAGAGGGCTAATTGTTGGTGGCCGGCTAGTTGGTGCCTCCGTTACAACAGTCGCCAGGGTAGTGGGGGTATCGAGAGCTACTGTGTCTAGTGTCATGACAGCATACTGAGTTCATGACTTCGAAAGAGGGCAAATTGTTGGTGGTCGGCTAGTTGGTACCTTCGTTACAACAGTCGCCAGGGTAGTATGGGTATCGAGAGCTACTGTGTCTAGTGTCATGACAGCATACTGTGTTCATGACTTCGAAAGAGGGCTAATTGTTGGTGGCCGGCTAGTTGGTACCTTCCTGACAACAGTCGCCAGTGTAGTGGCTGTATCGAGAGCTACTGTGTGTAGTGTCATAACAGAATACTGTGTTCATGAGTTTGAAAGAGTGCTAATTGTTGGTGGCCGGCTAGTTGGTACCTCCGTGACAACAGTCGCCAATGTAGTTGGGGTATCGAGAGCTACTGTGTTTAGCGTCATGACAGCATACCGTGGTCGTGGCAAAACCTCTTCTGCGAAACACAAGAGCGGCCGGAAAACTACCCTGACTGATAGAAACAGGAAAAATTAGTGCGGAGCTGATTCTTCATCTCCAGACCCCAGTATCAACTAAAATAGTGTGCATGGAACTGCATAAACGAGATATTCATGGCAGAGCTACTATTGCAAAACCTATGGTGACCCGGGCGAATACACAAGGGCGACTGCAGTGGTGCCAGGAGCATACAACATGGACTTCTGATGGATAGAAGCACGTAATGTGATCGGATTAATCCACATGCACACTATTCTCCACCGCAGGACGTGTTTACTTGTGGAGAACACCGTCAGAAGCGTACAACACAGACCGTCTGCTCCCTACCGTGCAACATGGTGGTGGTTCTGTCATGCTCTGGGCGGTCATATCGTGGTTTTCAGCAGGTCCCCCGATCGCCTTGCAAGGACGGATGACTGGCAGGGCGTATGAAATCATTTTGGTCGACCATGTCCATCCAATGGTTCAGACCTTGTTCCCTTCAGGGGATGCCATCTATCAAGATGATGACGCTCCAATTCATAGAGCTCGGAATGTGCAATCGTGGTTTGAGGAACATGAGGACAAACTTTCACACCTTCCTTGGCCTCCCCAATAACTAAACTTAAACATCATCGAGACTCGTGGGGTCTTTGTTTGAAAAGAATAAGATCCCGTTATTTTCCTTTTGCATCTCTCTAAGATCTGGAGCAGTTTCTGCATGAAGAATGGTGTAACATCCCACTAACCACCATCCAGGATTTGTATGCGTCCATTCCAAGGAGGATTCAGATGGTTTTAAATGCCAAAGGGCACACCCAATAAGGTACATAAAACTTTCTTTTCCCCGGTATTCACATTATTCTGTCCAACCCTGTACGTACTGTTTGTCTTCAGCGTACAGGAGCTCAGCTTTTGGATACGCTACAACTTGAAGTACGATAAGATGAAGTAGTTGAGAAAGCTTTGAAGATGTTTTTTTTACATCTTTGAGTGCATTCTTGCGCAAAGTGCTCCTTATGGAAAAATACATATGTGAATTGTCGTACAATTAGTGGGTAATCCAAGCGTTTAGAGAAAATGACCTTTTGGGAATTCCTGTTCTTTTTTTTTTTATTCTTTGCGATTTCATATAGAATTCATAGCGAACAATACATTTTTGGGTATGAGCTCGTTCGTGTATTTTTACTTTTTATTGTTGTTAAATCAATTTCTTAATACTTTCTAGCAGACTGTTATAGATTTGGCAACCATTTGCACTGTTAAATTTATTCATAAAGACCGTAACACATAAAAGCTGCGACAATTCATCTAACAATCCGAATCCAACAGTAAGACAATAAGAATCCGGCAATACATTTCCTGATAACATGTAAAATTATTTGAAGGAAAATGAGTTGTTAACCATTAAGCTGAATGGTACGGCATGTTCCTACTGAAGGATTTTTTTCTTTTCTTTCTTTTTAGCACGCCTTTTGTAAAAAAAGATCGTACTTATGTTATCGGTTTTTCCATCCGTCCGTCTGTCTGTACCCACGATATCTCTGCAACTATTAGTCCGATTTGAAAAATTCTTTTTGCATTGGAAAGCTTGAAATATGCGAATGATGATCCTTGATTTCGTTTTTTTTTACGATGTACAATTTCGCCGCTATAGGGCGTAAATGCAGATGATGTCGAATTCAAAAACACGTTTTAATCCACATATTTGCTTCTAAACATCCGATTGAAAAAATTCTTTTATTTTTCGATTTCATTTACGTCGAAGAGTATTTTAGATATAGTTACTTTTTCAAATTACGCATAGATTTTCCGCTAGGGGGCGTAAAAGTAAAGTACATTTTTCCCGATAACTCTTCTAAAACTCCGGTTTGAAAATTTTTTTCCTCAACGGATACACCTCCTGATGAAAAATCTTTTGCATATAATTTCAAATTTTTAGTAAAGAATACTTTGGCCACCAGGGGTGTAAGTGGTAATTTTTGCTTTTGATATATTTGCCATAAAATCTGAGCTTCTAAAATATCGATTGAAAAAATTCTTTCGTGGACTGATGCCACTCACATCAATAAACCTTTTCGGAATATTTTCTTCTTAAAATAGTCCACAGTTTCTCCGCCAGGGGCGTAGATGTGTCTTATTTTCGTCAATATCTCTACTTCTAGAAGCCCGATTTGAAAAATTTGTTCTTTGTTGGATAGTGTTTTCAGTGTGACATGTTTTTCATATAATTTCAAAATTTTCAAGTAATTCATTGACTTTCCGTTAGGGGGCGCAGAGGTAAATTGCATTTCCCTCTATATCTCTGCTTCTAAATCTCCGATTTGAAAAATTCTTTCTGCACCGGCTACAGCTCCTGATGAGAAATCGTTTACACATAATTTCTAATTTTTGTGAAAAAATGGTTTGGCTACCAGGGGTCATAAGTGTTAATTTCTGCTTCTGATGTATTTGTAGCAAAATCTGTGCTCCTGAAAACTCGACTAAATTTTTTTTTTCTTGGACCGATACCGCTCATATGGAAAATGCTTTTGAGAATACTTTCTTCCTAAAACAATGCCTGGTTTTCCTACCAGGGGACGTAAAGTCACATCTTATTTTTGTCGATATCTCTGTTTCTAAGAGTCCGATTTGAAAAATTCTTTCTGTGTTGGAGAGCGTTTCCGGTGTGAAATCTTTCTCATATAAATTCATGTTTTTCTTAACGCACAAGTCTGCAACCAGAGGGCGTAAGCTCACGATTCCGTTTACAGCAATATCTGAGGGATTAAAAACCCGATTGAAAAACTTCTTTCTTCCGTCAGATACTATTGTTTTCCATACCGGTTCCATTGACTTTGAATAGCTTTGATAAATTTAATTTGCGTCAGAATCGTTCAAAAGATGTGCTTATTACACCCGAAAATTCGGTGTCATCTTTCTTGTTTATTTTCTCTTCAGGTATTGTTAATCGGAAATCTTTAATAAGCTCAGTAACCGGAATTTTAGTGAAACGAAACGAAAGGGAGAGATCTTCCATTTTAACACTAAATATTTTTTATCGTATAATTCTACAGAATTCAAAAAGTGTAGGTATTGATTTTTCTTGAAATATAATGGGTTGTGGAATCGATTCTAGAAACAACAGGCTTTACATGCTCTTTTTATGTATTACATGTATTGTTGGAAGTTGAAACTTTTCGACAGAAAGCTGATTTGTTTTTTTTTAAATCTTACAGTTCATTCGAATGCTTGATCTTGCTTTTCAGTAATAGGAGTGAATGATTAGGCCATTTGCTTTTGTCGTAACCTCTAGAGGACCTGATTTGAATAATCGTAATAGCAACGTATGTATACATTTGTCCACATCGGGAGTGATAATTCGATACACGCCTCTCTTCGGCCGAAGCAAGAATGATTTCTTTTTTTTTTTTATTCTCCTGTTATCAAGACTCAGCGAATGAAAGATCCTTATTTCTGTAGATCACGTTGCATTTAATTAATACCAGTACATCTCTTGGAAGATGTTGCTGTTATCAGCAATGTTCGAAGAACTTGAAAGGGTAAAAATTATTTCCTGTGAACAACGCTGTGCCGGCTGATGATAGGTTGAGAATACAGATTGAAAGTTTATCAGAAATTTTGCAATAGGTTGAAAATAAGACAAGCAATGATTTATGCTCCTTGTTCAAAAACAGGGGAGCAGCAGAAATACAACAAAGTGAGATTAACTTTCACTTTGGATGCAGTGCAGAGTGCAAGTTTTCTGAGATCGCATGCTTTTTTTATTAAGAATTGCTGTTAATTACTTCATGGCTAATTACATCAAAACCAGCTTTCTCCTCAAAGTCTTTGAGATTTTTAACTTTTGATGCATCTGCACAGAAATTTATAATTGGTGATTTCAATATAATTGGCAATGGGTGAAATTTCATTTAATTTCATCTATTTTTCGTTATGGGGTTACATTCTACAATGTTACATTTCAAAATTAATTTTACAACACATAATAATAAGACAGAAAAAGCATATAAAATATGTATCATCATCATCATCATTGTCAACCATTATCAATCCACTGCTGGACGAAGGTCTCCCCAAGTTTCCTCCACAACGGTCTGTCTTGTGCCAGTCTCCTCCATGTCACTCCCGCATACTTTCGAATTTCATCCACCCACCTTCCATGTGGTCTTCTTCTGGGTCTTTTCCTGTCCCTTGGAATCCAATCTAAAATTTCGGCTGTCCATCGATGGTCTGTTCTTCTGGCAGTATGTCCAGCCCATTGCCATTTCAGGGATTTAACTCTGATCATGATGTCTTCCACTCTTGTCATTTTTCGGATCCACGTGTTCCTCTTCTTATCTCTCCTGGTTACACCAAGCATGCACCTCTCCATGCTTATTTGAGTTGTCTGCAGCCTTTGTATGTCTCTTTTAGCTAAGGTCCACGTCTCTGCACCATACGTAAACACTGGAAGGCTGCATTGATCAAAGACTTTTCTTTTAAGACATAATGGCATATTGCTCTTGAAAATTATGCTGTTTCTTCCAAAAGCTCTCCAGGCAAGTTTTGTACGCCGATTAATTTCTTCACCAATGTGACCCTCACTTGATATCTGCTGTCCAAGATAAACGTACGTGTCTGTTATCTCCAGCTTTTCTCCATCAATCGATAAATCTTCATTTCTTGTAAAAGCATTGTACATCACTTTTGTCTTCTGAAAGTTCATTTTTAATCCCACTTCTTTACTCTTGTCAGCAAGTTCCTGGATCATACTCTGTAGCTCTGATGGGGTAGTTGCAAAAATGACTATGTCATCAGCAAAACGAAGGTGGGTTAGATAATCTCCATTAATCTTTATCCCTTTGTTTTCCCAGTTCAGTGATTGAAAGACATTTTCCAATGTGGCATTAAAGAGCTTCGGAGATATGGTGTCACCTTGTCTCACTCCCTTTCCAATTTTTATGTGTGTTGTATTTTCAAACAGCCGAATCTTCGCACTTGCATTTTCATAGATGTTATTAATAATATTAATGTATGCATCTTCAATACTGCAGGATTTCAGAGCCAATGCAACTGCTGATTGTTTCACCGAATCAAAGGCTTTTTCATAATCGATAAAAGCCATGCACAATGGAAGTTCATATTCCCTCGCTCTTTCAATTAGTTCTCTCAGTACGTGGATATGATCTATTGTGCTGTAGCCACTCCTGAATCCAGCTTGTTCTCTCGGTTGAGCCATGTACAGTGTCACCTTCAAGCGGTGTGAAAGAACTTTAGTGAAGATTTTGTAAACCACTGATAGGAGGCTGATAGGTCTGTAGTTCCTGAGATCCTCAATGTCACCTTTTTTATGTAGCAAGATCATTGTAGCGTTGTTCCAATCCTCAGGAATTTTCCCTTCATTAAGGCATCGAGTGAAAATTTGGGCAAGTACTGTTTCGATTTCTCCACTTGCTTCTGGTATGATGTCTACAGTAATTCCATCTTCTCCTGGAGCTTTTCCCCGCTTCATGTTCTTGATTGCATGTGCAACTTCTGCTGGAAGGACTGGAAGAACTCTGGTACTGGTACCATTCATGATGTCTGGAGTACATGTATCATCCCTTTCATATAATTTGTAGTAGAAATCTTTCACTCTTGTCAAAATTTCGCCTCTATTTCTTGTTACAGAACCATCTTCTTTTCTCAGTGCCATAATCTGTTTTCCCCTTACTGAGATGTCCCTTTGCTATCTTTAGGCTTTGGTTGTTTTCAATTGCTTTCCTTACTAGTTCACAGTTGAATTTCCTTACGTCTTCAGTGATACCTTTTCGTACTGTCTTGCATAGCTCTATATATTCCACTTTGGAAGTCACATCTTCTTTAGTTGTCCTCATCACTCTTCTTTTTTGCATCAACATTTTGATTTTTCCTGATAATTTGTTCACATGCAATTTGTTCTTAGACCCAGCTAATTTTGTTGCTGTTTCCATAAGAGCTTTGGTTACTTTTCTGTTAACTTCCGAAATATCCTCTTCTTCCGACGTTAGGCCTTTTAAAGCAGAGAATCTGTTCTTCAGTTCCAGTTTGAAGGTATTATGGTGTTTTTTAAGGTTGGTTATGTCAATACATTTTGTTTGTCTTATGAGCTTGCTACGTTCGAGTTTAGTGTTGAGGTGCATCTTACATCTCACCAATCTATGGTCACTGCCTGTGTTGAACTTGTTTAGCACACTGCAGTCTTCTATGATGAATTTTTTTTTACACATAATAACATCAATTTCACTTGTCGTCCCATTTGGATGTCTCCATGTCCATTTCCTGTGTGGCTTTTTCTTGAAAAAGGAGTTCAAGATGAAAAACCCTTCTGCCTCTGCAAACTCTACGAGAGTATTTCCACGCTGGTTTCTGTTGCTGTGACCGAATTTACCTACTGAAGTTTCATTCTGTTGCCGTTGCCCTATTTTTGCATTGAAATCTCCCATAATTATCTTCAAGTGCTGCTTACCTTTATTATTTAGATCACGAATTTCCTCATACAATTCTTCAATTTCTTCTTCAGCATGACTTGTGGTGGGTGCATAAGTTTGAATAATCTGAGCCTGGTATCTTCTCGAGAGTTGGATAACGAGTCGTGCAGCTCTGTCAGAGGAACTTTCAACTTCTACAACTTTATCCTTCAGTTTCTTGTTTATTATAAATCCAACACCACTAGTTCTGCCAGTATCTGTCCCACGATAGTAGAAGAGATGTCCACTTTTCAGTTCAATGAGATCTTCTCCTTTTCTCCTTACCTCACTTAGCCCGACGATGTCCCACTTGATCCTTTGTAGTTCCTCTTCCAATTCAAGAAGCCTTGAATCAGAAGATAGGGAGCGTCCGTTATACGTAGCCAAGGTCAGCATCAGATGGCAGCCTAGTCCGGTCCTCCGGGGATTCTTAGCACCCTCTGCCTTCATGTCGCACTGGCCGCTGCCTTGGCCAGGTACATTCCAGCTGCCGGAGACTGAGGGCCAAGATTTAAGTTGTGGAGTCATTTTGGAGGGGTTTGGCCATAACTCACCACGCTGGCCAAGCGGGTTGGTGAGTGTGGGATAGAATTTCCTCTAATCCCGATGGTATAGTTATACCGCTATTGGCGGTCGTCAGAGCCCCTTTAGTTTGAACAGGATGTACCACGAGAAGGCGGGGTTGACATTTGTCAAGGAGAGGCTGTGATGGCACGCATCTCCTGACCTTACATCCCAAAATATGTATACTTATGTATATATAATATGTATACTTATGCACAGAACAGTAAATTGAGTAAAAGGCTACACACTGAAGAGCAATTGAATTAGAGACAGCTGGCGTTATGCAAATGTGGCGCTGTGGGCGGCCCTGTAAACGGAAACGACCTGACGTATGCAGCGATCCGACAATATAAGGAGTGATGCGATGGGGATCAGTAAGAGTCGGACGCAGTATGGGTAGGAAAAAGGATCTAAGCGCATTTGATCGTGGGCAAACCGACGAATGGGTCACTCCGTCTCGAAAGTCGTGCAAACACTGGGATTTTCACGAGCCACTGTGTCACGGGTGCACCGTGAGTACATCGAATCAGGTAAAACCATCCCTGCAAGGACCAACTGCCGTGGACAACAGCGTGTTGATGAGCAGGGTCATCGTCGGCTAGCTCGCATTTTAACAGCAAATAGACAGGTCACAGTGCAAGAAATCACTCGGCAATTTAATGCTGGTGCACAAAAAAGTGTAAGCAGCCACACCATCCAGAACCATCTCCTCGCTATGGGGTACAGAAGCCATCGTCCCACGAGGGTACCGCTGCTGACCGCACATCACAGGGTGCAAAGATTCGCATGGGCGCGGAAACATCGCCACTGAACCCCAGACATATGGGAAAATGTTGCCTGGACTGATGAGTCGAGAATCACGTTGGTACATGCAGATGGCAGGGTACGAGTACGGCACAAACCACATGAAGCGATGGATCCTTCTTGCTAGCAGGGTACTCTTCAAGCTCGTGGGGGTGGCATTCTCGTCTGGGGACTGTTAACGTGGACTGAAATGTGACCCCTGGTACGTGTAACATCGTCTCTCACAGGTCAACGTTACCGGAATATCCTGGACGACCATTTGCTCCCGTTTGTACGTCTTCAACATCCCACTGGGGACCTCATCCTGCAACAAGACAATGCAGCTCCCGAATTGTATCCGAATGGCTGGATGAACACTCCACCGACGTGACCTCGCTTCCTTGGCCAGCGAGGTTACCTGAACTCAATCC
This sequence comes from Macrothele yani, assembly GCA_039090855.1. Classification (NCBI taxonomy): domain Eukaryota; kingdom Metazoa; phylum Arthropoda; class Arachnida; order Araneae; family Macrothelidae; genus Macrothele; species Macrothele yani. Next base: position 63,796,806 of record CM077009.1, on the reverse strand, counting down.
CATCGAGCACATCTGGGATGCCATCGAGAGAGATGTTCGAGGCTCTGATCCCCCTCCATCAAATCTTCGTAAACTGTGGGAGCTTGTTTAGGGGTCGTGTATCCGTATGGCTTCCCAACGCTTCCGGTGTCTTGTCGAGTCCATGCCGAGACGAATCGCCGCCGTCATCAGGACGAAAGGTGGTGCTGCACGTTACTAGACAGGTATCCCTAATTCAATTGCTCTTCAGTGTATATACATAGCCTGAGTGAATCCCAATTTCCTAAAGCACATAGTAAAGTCAAACGTCCTGCACATACGAAATTTACGCAGTTGTGGTATGATTAATCATTTTCTGCTATTAAATTTTATATTTTAGTTTGTTAGCAAATATTTTTTCAGTTGCTTTCGAAAATAATTATAAATATTAATATGTGTTAGTTGAGAAGGTAGGTTATTCCATAATACCAATCCCTGTGGTAATCCATAAATCTTTGTTAGGTTAAAGTGTTAGGCATTGGTAACAAAAATGCATTTCTGTCTCTTGTTTGAAAGTCGTCACTCACAGTGTTCAGCTGAATTAAATGTTGATACCTATTCTCCTTTATTCTGTTATACATAAATCTTAATAATCTATATTGCCATAATTTCTCAATATCTAAAAAATCTATAAATATCAACCCGTATCCCCATATTCAAATTAATTCCCCTAAAATTATTTAAAATTTTGACTATCCTATTTTGTAATAATTGTAATTTTTATAAATTAGTTCGAGTAGTTTGACCCCATACTAATAAAGAATAAGTCAAACATGGATAAATCAGACTGTAATACAACATTTTCAATGTTTTAATTGTTAAATTAATTAATTTGTGTTTCTATTATTATTATTTATCTTAAATTGTTGAAAATGCAACCAGAATTTATTTTTGCTAATTTTTTTACTCATTAAAGCTGTGTGTTTCTTTTGTTTGCAAGATTTTTTTCTGTTCCTTCTCTCCCACTGTTTTTTTTTTATATACACAGCTGGCCACCCAAAATGCAACACCAAGAAGGACACGAAATAGCAAAACCAGATTTACTGGACACATAACAACACGCACAAAGATAAAACGATTGAGCTTACAGGCCCGTGCGACTTGCAGAACACGCAGACATCAATAGTTCGTGCGGCCCCCATGGCTAGCAATAACGGCCGCTACACGCCGCGGTATCGAACGAAAGAAGCTTTGGATGTGGGTTTGGGGTATGTTGGTCCAGGATGCTTCCACACGTTGCCACAGTTCACCAGGAGTAGCCGCGGGTGGTGCTTGACTGGCCACTCGGTTGCCGATCAGCGACCAGACGTGTTTGATGGGAGACATATCGGGAGAACAGGCGGGCCATGGCAGCAGTGACACCTGGTGGGCCGTGAAGAATTGTTGCACAATGCGTGCCACGTGCGGGCGCGCATTGTCCTCTTGAAACGTGGCCGCTGGCAGATCCTGCAGGTAAGGGATGACTACAGGCTCCAAAACATCGGAGATGTAGCGGTGGCTGTTGAGTGTACCGGCGATGCGTACCAGAGAGGTGCGGGTGTCATATCCAATTGCGCCCCAAACCAGAACGCCAGGCGACGGACCGGTATGTCGATTCATAATGCAGGCGTCATACAGTCTCTCGCCGCGGTGCTGCCATACGCGGATCCGACCATCGTGGTGTTGCAGGGAGAAGCGGGATTCGTCGGAGAAGACAATGTCGTGCCATTCCGTAGTCCAGGAGCGGCGTTCAACGACCCACTGCCGCCGCACTCGCCGGTGGTGTAACGTCAATGATAATCGGAGCAATGGGTGCCGTGCGACAAGTCTCCGCTTCTGCAGACGACGTCGAACGGTACGTGCTGACACAGGTTGTTGCGCAACACACCCTAATTCCTGCGCTAACTTTCGTGATGTGGCGGTGCGAGCCTTCAATGCTCGCCTCACAACATGCCGGTCTTCTCGTTCGGTGGTGTGCCTCCGCTGCGGCAATCGCTCACGCCGGTCCGTCCGTCCCTCCTGCACCCACCGAATCCATACTCGCCTCACTGTGGCTGGATGTCGTCCCACACGGGCACCGATGTCTCGGTACGATAAACCACTGTCGCGATAAGATACTATTCGTCCTCTGTTGAACTCCGAAACGTGCTGGAATGACTGCCGTCTTCTGCGACGTGGCGTCACGAAGCTTCCCACGCACAGGTCCGGCAGCACAACACACTTCCACCAATTATACCCCGCCTTCTGTGCACCCTTCTTATAGTGCTTCTCGGTGGCGTGCCGGGCGCACATGATTTGCATATGCCCTGCAATTCTAATCGTTTGCATGTCCTCTCGCGGGCGACGCATGCTGCGAATTTTAGACCAATCGGATGCTTCCTTCTTGTTGTTGCATTTTGGGTGGCCAGCAGTGTAGTATGGGAACCATGGATGCGAATCTCTTTGGAAAGTTACTGTTTCTTCGCAGTTTGGCTTACTCTTTCCTGTTCTCTTTTTCTTTAGTAAGGCTGTTTATGGATTTTAGTTTTAACCTGAAAAGGAATACCTATATATTTCTCTCTCTCTCTCTCTCTCTCTCTCTCTCTCTCTCTCTCTCTCTTCCTTTTAAAACTATAATTACAAAAAAAGTGTCTTTCTACTACTCTCCTAGAAATTCGTTCAGAGGACTCCCATCACTTCATAGAAGTACAAACACTAAATAGAAAAGAATCATTTTTATGTAATCTATTTATTAAATCTATAAGGTTTTTTACTGTGAGTCCTATTTTGAGAGAACGGCTGAAGGTAAAGATATGGTCGAGGTATCAAAATAAAGGTCTTACCATGTAGATGTGCCAGTAGAAGAGAAAAATGAGATTGGAGCAGCGGTACAGGCGTTGTGTTGCGGAAAATTATTTCCCATGTATATTCTATGGGAGAAGAGTGCGATTGACATTCGATCGCCTGCGGTTGACTCACGCGCTGTTGAAGGTGGAAGCATGAAGGGACTGAGACAGTCCAAAGTCTGAAGTCTCTTTTCTCAGCCAAGTAACGAAGACCTGATTTCGTTACGCTTTAGGACTGTGTGATGTATATATACAATTTAATACTCATTCGATGCAGTTTATTCACGTACGTAAGACGTTTCCCATTATGTAAAGATGTAAATAAACATTCCGTTGACCATTGTTAGTGAAAATATTACGGGCGACTGCTTATAGCCTATTGAGTAGCTCACAGTGATCGTTAAACCTCTAATCAAAAAAAAAAAAAAATAAAAAAATCGAGAAATTCACTTACGTTTATTGAAGTCCCTAAAATCTTAGATGGTTGCACCAGCCATAAGTTCTGACTGCTAAAATATTTTCGGGGGTGGGGGCTAAAGGGCGTGCTCAAAGAAAAGTTGGGTGGGCTGGAGCCCACCTTAGCCCAACCGTATCGCCGTGCCTGACCAAGTGGGTGCAAGACACATAACTAAGGAGACTGGTGACGCACATCCGTCAGTTGGTGAATGTCAACACTGAGACCGGGAGCCTCCATTTACTGAAAATCCGAAGCCCAACTTCGTAAAAAAAGTTCGTTTACATAAGTTAAACGTACATAGAAGAACTTAACGCCACAAAACAATGATAAAAAAATGCTACACTAGGAATAGAACGGAAACATATCAGGATGGTCTCTGATACCAACGATGAGACGAGAGACTCCATGAGATGTCTGTGGAGATCAAAACCAAAACGAGGAGAGGTTGAGATGTAAAATACCGTAGGTTACAGCAAAATAAAGGTTCCTCACCAAACGTGGGAAGGCAGTAATAATAGTCAATGACTTTAGATAACGATATGAACAAAAGTAATCACTATAACTCAAATAACACTCAGCACAGTCTATAATACACGGAGCAAAAGGAGCGAAACTCACACATCACCGGAACCGTTCGATAGCTCCTGGAGGAGAAACTAAGCTTATGTAGGTGACGAACGATGGTGGATTGGGAAAACCCCTGCTGAGCAGCTGATTGTCTAGCAAAAACGATGGTGATTTGGGAAAACCCCTGCAGAGAAGCTGATTGTCGAGTAAAAACGATGGTGATTTGGGAAAACCCCTGCTGAGCAGCTGATTGTGGAGCAAAAACGATGGTGAATTGGGAAAACCCCTGCTGAGCAGCTGATTGTCGAGCAAAAACGATGGTGAATTGGGAAAACGCCTGCTGAGCAGCTGATTGTCGAGCAAAAACGATGGTGATTTGGGAAAACCCCTGCTGAGCAGGTGATTGTCGAGCAAAAACGATGGTGAATTGGGAAAACCCCTGCTGAGCAGCTGATTGTCGAGCAAAAACGATGGTGATTTGGGAAAACCCCTGCAGAGAAGCTGATTGTCGAGTAAAAACGATGGTGATTTGGGAAAATCCCTGCTGAGCAGCTGATTGTCGAGCAAAAACGATGGTGAATTAGGAAAACCCCTGCTGAGCAGCTGATTGTGGAGCAAAAACGATGGTGAATTGGGAAAACCCCTGCTGAGCAGCTGATTGTCGAGCAAAAACGATGGTGAATTGGGAAAACGCCTGCTGAGCAGCTGATTGTCGAGCAAAAACGATGGTGATTTGGGAAAACCCCTGCTGAGCAGGTGATTGTCGAGAAAAAACGATGGTGAATTGGGAAAACCCCTGCTGAGCAGCTGATTGTCGAGAAAAAACGGTGGTGAATTGGGAAAACCCCTGCTGAGCAGCTGATTGTACAGTACAAACGATGGTGAATTGAAAAAAAAACACTGCTGAGCTGCTAATTATCGTGTAGAAACGATGGTGAATTGAAAAAACTCCTGATAAGCTGCTAATTGTTGAGCAAAAACGATGGTGGATTGGAATCCCCGCTGAACAGCTAATTGTCGAGCAAAAATGATGGTGAATTGGAAAACCCCCTGCTGAGCTGCTAATTATCGTGTACAAACGATGGTGAACTGGGAAAACCCCTGCCGAGCTGCTAATAGTCGTGTACAAACGATGGTGAATTGGGAAAACCCCTGCTGAGCTGCTAATTATCGTGTACAAACGATGGTGAATTGGGAAAACCCCTGCTGAGCTGCTAATTATCGTGTACAAACGATGATGAATTGGGAAAACCCCTGCTGAGCTGTTATTGTGTACGGGTGCAAGGGTTCGCTTTTACAGCTCCATCCAGGGTATTACTGGGGACGGCCGTGGGACAGACTGCTATCGGTTTGTCTTCAAGACTGGTGTCCCCAGCATTGAGATGCAGGAGCCATTTTCGTATAGTGCAGCTGTCCACAATTTCTTCACCATCACCTGCAAACATTTCTCTCGTTGCTGCTGATGCATTTAACCTGTTCTTCCAATAATGGCATAGGAGCACCCGAACATCACGTTTATCGACCTCCACCCTGTTCTCACCTGATAACGCAATGTGACTCCGTGACAAATACTGATAATCAATACTCAGTCGAGGATGGCGCGCGTTTCGCTCAGAAATGGAGGTCTGATATTATGTGTAGCTCAATACGGGACGAACATTTGACTCAACTTGAACTTAACAACTGAAGTTGGTAACTGCCGCCCCGGTGGCGCAGTGGTCTAAGCGATGGCCTCTGATCATTCGTCCGAATGGGGTCCTGGTTCGAATCCCGGTGAGGCATGGATGTTGTGTTTGTCTTACGGCATTGGCTCTCTCCCTTTCCTGGAACCAGTGACCCTAAATTAGGGACGGGCGACTGCTTATAGCCCATTTGAGTTGCTCACGGTGGTCGTTAAACCTCCAATCAAAGAAAAAAAAAGTTGATAACTTAATCTTGTTTTAAATAGAAACTCCGTGTGGCCGCCCCGGTGGCGCAGTGGTCTAAGGCGCTGGCCTCTGATCATTCGTCCGTAAGGGGTCCGGGTTCGAATCCCGGTCAGGCATGGATGTTGTGTTTGTCTTACGGCACTGGCTCTTTCCCTTCCCTGGAACCAGTGACCCAAAATTAGGGACGGGCGACTGCTTATAGCCCATTTGAGTTGCTCACGGTGGTCGTTAAACCTCCAATAAAAAAAAAACAAAAAAACTCCGTGTGATAAAATTGAAATTCTTACATTTTAGTTACGTAGATGTGATGTTATTATGTTATATTTACTGATTTATTTATTTTCAGGTGTCCCCAAAATTGTTGAGATAATTGTGAAACCAGAAGACTTACCTAATGCCGACTTTTCAAACCCACTGCAGAAACACTTCGTTCACCTTCGTGTGCACAGTGGTGTCTTCAATAAGGAAGTCATCATTCCCGTAACGGCGAAATCTGGTTACTTTTTCATACACACCGATAAACCAATCTACACGCCTAAGCAAACTGGTAAGTAAGAGTATGTGGTCACGTGCAGAGATGGAAACGGGTTACGGGTCAACGGGTCGACAATTAATTGCTGGTCAAACGAGTCGGGTCAAGGTGTACCTGACCCGATTTTGACCCGGTTCTATTTCCGTTTTATTTTTGAAAAGCAAGAAAAAATGTTTTGAAAGAAAAATGCGCACTCTGGAATTTTGTGTTCGATACACAAAATGCCCACGGGCTGAGAAATAACTTGTCATTCAATATGAAGGAAAAGTGTCCCTTCCTTCCGAGAGTCAATGATGAAAACAACATCCACATTTTGGAAATTTTCAACTCATCATAAACTTGTGAAAATTGGTTTTGCTGTGAAACATATTCTGAAGTTTGATATGTTGTTAAGAAAACAGCAAAAACTGAAATTACATATTCAACGAGTAACTTAATTAAAAAATATGCCATCAGAATTAAGTGGAACAGCCTTAACAGCACAGTGGAGGAACATTTATACTTTCGCAGATGTTTGAAAACATTTGTATAACAGTTAGGTTATGTCTTGCAAGTAAAGGACAACCGTTTCATTAGTTTTGTAAGAAAATGAGTAAATTATATGTTCCATAATACATACACTATATTGACAAAATGCCGCCCCGGTGGCGCAGTGGTCTAAGGCACTGGCCTCTGATCATTCGTCCGTAAGGGGTCCGGGTTCGAATCCCGGTCAGGCATGGATGCTGTGTTTGTCTTACGGCACTGGCTCTCTCCCTTTCCTGGAACCAGTGACCCTAAATTATGGTACGGGCGACTGCTTATAGCCCATTGAGTTGCTCACGGTGGTCGTTAAACCTCCAATAAAAAAAAAAAATATTGACAAAACGCACCGGACACCCCATCAAAAGCAAATGAACGGATCCGCTGCGTTCTTAAGAGGCGTGGTACAGCTGCAAACGGTACAAAAACAAGCCTGCAGCTGACCGCGATCAAATCGCACCGTGAGGCTGAGTGAAAATGTCGCGGCGGGAGAGTACTGACCTTGAGAAAGGAAAGATTGTTGGGTGTTATATTAGTGGGTTGTCCATAAGAAAAACCGAGAGGCGTTTAAACATACACAAGTAAACTGTTTAGGATGTACTGAATAAGTGGAAGACACGCTGCGTGCCTGAAGCACAGAAACGTACCGGCATACCAAAGAAAATCAGTGATAGAGGACGTCGAAGCCTCAGGAGAGTCGTTACAGCTAATCGACGGAGTACTGCACAAGACCTCAGTGTACAGGTGAGTAAAAGAGCTGGAACCTCGGTATGTACACCTACCATTCGCAGAGAACTTCATTCCATATGTTATCGTGGTCGTGCGGTTGCTCATAAGCCTTTCATCTCCACTCGGAATGCTACTCGTCGTTTAGCATGGTGTAAATAACATTTATCGTGAACCGTAGATTAATGGAAACTGGTTCTATGGACTGATGAATCCAGATACACGATCCATCAGTCTGATGGGCGTGTGTAGATATGGCGGCAGCCGGGGAAACGCTATTTACCACAGTCTACTGTTATTACGACCAAGTTTGGAGCTGGCAGTGTACTCGTGTGGGGGTGTTTTTCGTGGTATGGTGCCGGTCCATTGGTTATCGTGGACAAACCTGTTAACCAGCACGTCTACCTCGATATTCTGGACAATTATGCCCTACCAACTCTGTGGCAATACTATAGAATCGCACCTTGTTGGTACTAGCCGGATAATGCACCGAGCCATAAAGCAAGAACTGTTACGGCGTGTTTTCACGATAATTCCGTGTCGTGTGTGGACTGGACAGCACAGAACCTTAATCTTAATCCCATAGAGCACCTATGGGATAAATTAGAGTTCCGCATAAGAAGTTTGGAACCAAGGCCTACTACTAAGCAACAGTCAGCAGCAGAATTATGTACTGAATGGAAGCACATATCTATCGCTGTGTTCCAAAACCTTGTCGAAGGCATGTCTCGAAGGGTCAGTGTATGCATTAAGGCCAAATGTGGACCGACATCGTACTAATATATGTCAATAAATGCTATGTTGTGTTTTTCTTCTAGGTGTAGGGTGACTTTTGTCAATAGAGTGTACATTTGTTGGATTTCCATAAATTCAATTATAATATATACATATATTATAATTATATATAATTTGAATTATAATATATACATATACAGTATATTATAATTCAAAGTATATTTGTCCGGGTCAGTTACCGATCCTCGCCGGGTCCAGTTATGTGACGACTGGGTCCGGGTCTAAAAGTTTTGACCCGTTTCCAACTCTGGTCACGTGCGCTTCATTTCTCACTAAAGAAACAGTTTTTACTGCTTGCGTTTTGAAAACAGGAATTTGCCAGTTTCGCAAATCGAATTCGCGTCGCTTGGCTCCGGAGTGAGTTGCTCTAACCGACTGAGCTACACCGACGGAATGTATCGCTGCGGATTTGTTGTCTTGACACACGTGCTTCACCTCTGTAATACGTCACATCATCTCCCTCTTAATTTTTTTTTTTTTTGAAGCAAAGAAGGAACCTTTCATTAAATCCAGACGATGTGTGGAACGGACATGACACATTTTTTGGAAGAATCCAACGGCAAGTAAATCCATTTTTTACGTTCGGACACCAATGTGTGACCACAGGAGTTTGTCAGTGACGGATCGAACTCTCGTCTCCTCGCTCCGGAGTGAGTTGTTCTAACTGACTAAGCTACACCGATGAAATGTATAGCTGCAGATTTGTCGTCTTGACACGGGCTTCACCTCTGTGGTACATCACAGTATGATGAATGCAATGTCAGAATTTCGATAAACGAAATACCTAAGAGGAACAGGAAAATTAAACCATACTGCTTCTTGCATTTAATATCTATAAACATTCAACCTTTTTTTGTAGGTCAAAAAGGTCTGACCTGCAGTGAACGAAACATCTTAAATTGCTTACCCTGAACGGGTAAGCAATTTAAGACGTTTCACGTAGCGAGGAACTGAAGCTATCGTAAAACGGAAACGACCAAATTTCCTAACTTATCACAACCCAGGAAATACACGTCTTGAATATTGCGACTTGGAATTACACGTCTTGAATTTTATTACTGTAATTAATTCAACACTTGTAATTCCGAGCTCAGTTGAATTTCATTGTGGATTTGTTACCATGGTGGAAGAATTTTCAATTTCCTCAGCTAGCTGCCATTACAAGACACATTTTGAGTAGCAAGACTTGCATTATGCATTGTCCAAAGCTATGGCCCAAGCAAGGATTAGTTTAAGGAGGTCTGGTTCGAAAAACTGGGAAAAAATCACATTCCCACTTTTTGTATTTTATTAAAAATCAAGAACCTTATCTTCAAAAGGATGTATTAATTTCCAAAATTGTGCAGTTAGAAGTATTGTTATTTATTTTTATTTTTCGGGTGACGTTGGCTTTTAGTGCAGCAGGTCGAGTTTTGGAGAAAAGAAGATCAAGTTGAAGCGCTGAGGCATTAGATGCAATTCTCTCTCTCTCTCTCTCTCTCTCTCTCTCTCTCTCTCTCTCTTCATGATGAACTTGATCTGGAAACTGCACACACACATGATAATATTGTGATTATTATACTACACTGCTGGACAATCAATTGCTAAGGACGGATCATAAACGGCTATATAGCGCATAAAAAAGTAAGTGTGGTTGGATGCCAAGTGAAATAAAATAATGTCTGAATGCCAGGACATTACAAGAAAGACAATTTATTGTGCTCTGAAATCCAGAAGGCTTTGGAACGTGTTCAAGGGACAAACAGGCCATTTTGTGCAGAATACGTAAACGTGAAAAAATGCAATTACCGTCCGCAGGCGTTCCGGCGTAAGATGTCAATACGGGATATGGCCACCATGGAGGGCGATGCAAGATTCCACACGTCGTGTCATGCTTTGCACAACATTATCAAGCAGCTGTTGGAGTAATTTATCCCATTACTCTGTCGGTGGATGGATGAGGGTGTCCTTGTTTATTGGAGGGCATTGGCGACCAGCAAGACTCCTCCCCAAAGCATCCCACACATTTTCAATGGGATTCAGATCTGGAGAACGTGCTGGCCATACGAGGCGTTGAATATCCTCGCTCTCAAGACACTCCTGGACAGCGACTGTTAGATGACATGTTGCGTTGTCGTCCATGAAAATGAATCTATCACCGACAGCACCACGGAACATGCGAACAACAGGTAGCAGAACATCATTAATGTATCGTTGGCCAGTCATAGTCCCAGTTGGAAGCACATAGAGGTACGCACGGCCATTGATCATGATGCCAGCCCATACCATGACACTACATGTCGGATATCGGTCCCTTTCCTGTATGTTTTCTGGACAATAAACAGTACCACCATCACGCCAGATCAGTTGTCGTCGACAATCAGACGATAGACTGTATCTACTCTCATCTGAGAAAAGGACAGCAGACCAGTTGTTATCAGTCCAATTGCGATGTTGATGGCACCATTGCAAACGAGCGGTACGGTGACGTATGGACAATGGGATGATCACAACAGGACGGCGGGCGTATAGTCCTCCTTCATGCAAACGTCTGTCGACAGTTTTTCGGGAGATCCGCTTGCCAGTAGCAGCCATAAAATGATTTGCTACCTCACTAGCTGTGCTGCGCCGGTGTCTTTTTGTTGATAGCACTATGTACCGATCTTCTGCAGGTGTCGTACTGCGAACACGACCTCCCCCGTGACGTTTGCTACACTCTCCATTTGTTTGAAATGATTTCCAGAGCCTTGAAACAACACTGTGGCTGACGTCGAACTCCCTGGCAACATCTGTTATTTTTCGCCCTTCTTCAATCTTGCCAATAATACGGCCACGCGTAAAATCATCTAGGTGATGTCGGGAAGACATACTGAAACTTGCAAGTTCGTCAATTGATTCTTTCCCTTTCAACTTTGTGTTTGAACAACAACGGTCAATACGCGTCAAATCCTTTATATCTCTTATCAGCGCTATGACGTCACGAACAAGTTCGGCAATCCAAAATTTGCATACGCACAACACGTCTTACTGTATCCCGCACTTATGCTAATTTCCACATTTTCCTGCCTTCCATTTTATGGTTGCTATTGTCATCCGTCCTTAGCAATTGTCCGGCAGTGTATTAAGCGCAAAGCTTTGTTAATGTTACAAAATGCAGAATAATCTGATCTAGAATGCTATTACGTTTTGTTTTTTTTTAATTTTGGAAATTTCCCTACATGCTTTTTTTTTTTGTATTCTACTACATCACTCTAAACTACCTTTACCAATTAGCATATATGTAAATTATATTGCAAAGATTAGTTTTCTAGAGTCAAAATTTCAAACACTTGCAACTGTCTGTACGGCGTTGTACGTTTTATAATACAATTTATTCAAAATAAAAGTAAATTTAGAAATCAAAAAGAAATAACGAATGGAATTTTTTGTTTCTAAAAAATTTTCTTTTCTTCAGCTTTTACCAAAATTACTGATTTCCCTGATACGGTCGAAGGGCACGTTGATTATTTATTTATTTATTTATTTATTTATTTATTTATTTTCAAACCCACATTTTAGAACATTTGACTTTATGCGTAGTATTTCTAAAAACATATTAATATTGTGAAGTGGATTAACTGAATTAAAATTTTTAAACTAATGATTTTTAAACTAATCCTTGCTTGGGCTATATCTTTGGCCAGTGTATAATGTATAAATGCAAGCCTTGATAAGCAAAATTTTCCAAGAATGTGGACCCGGGCTCCTAAAATTGAGCCCGAACTCATCTCTAGTGCACACGGCGATCAACAGCTCCTAAATGAAATCAAGATTCGTTACTAAAGATAGCAATACTTACATTACCCCGACAAATTGTTTTCACTCTTGGCGCTGTTAACGGAACCTGCAGTCAGTGGTTCAATCTCACAACAAAAATCAATAAAGAATACTTGAGTTTAAAATTGTGTTCATTAGACAAGACCTAACAATCAAGCAGGTCCTTACTATAGTATGAGTGTTCAAACATACCGCTTATTCTAGGACAGTGATGGCCAAATGACGGCCATTCTGTTTATTACGGTCAGCGAAGTGCTATTATTTTATTCAATAAATTTTATCGTTCCAGTTGCCGGAGTAGCCATTATAGCTTGTATACTTGAACGTGTCGGTTCAATCGCTGTTACATTTGGTCGAAATAGGATTTGGAACTTTAACGCAGTTTGCTTGCATTCCTCAATTATCACCCCAAGCATTGATTCTTAATCGAACCTTCCTTTTCGTTACTCTCCTTTTTCACTGATTAGGAACGTACAGATGATTTCTCTCTCTTGCTGGTACATTTCATCCCCCCCATTTTCTCGTCAGCTGACGCTGGCCTTGTGACGTCACATAGGGGCGCTATTCAAAGCCATTACTTTGAGATGTGCAGTTGTACACTGCGCAAGAATAATACTCACCAAGAATTTCCTCCACTTTCTCCTGCGTGACTCACTGCAGGAGAAAGTGGAGGAAAGTACGCGAGTACGTGCTGAATTTTTCTAGTTTGTTTTTCGCGTGTTCCTAACAAAGGTGTTTTCAAAATTTAGGAAAGCGGACTGTGAAAAATGTGCGTTTAAAACAGAATGGGGATTTGAATATTTGTTTATCCTCAATACGGATAACCGACCTCAATGATTAGTTTGTCTTCAAGTGCTAGCCGTATTAAAAGAATACAATCATGAAAGACACAACATCGCGAATCATTCAAAAAACTATGACAAGCTTTCCAGCGAGTCACGAAGAAGTGCTATTGAACAATTAAGGAAGAAAATGATACAGCAAAAAACTGTAATTAGTAATCTGAACAAGATTCAAGAATCATCACTCCTGGCAACTTATGAGATTAGTTACTAACTTGCAAGAGCAAAGACACCGTTTTAGTGAAGGAGAATTTGAGAAAAGGTGTACAATTAAAATGGCAGAAGCGTTTAATGAAGAAAAAGATAGAAATGCATTTCTATTTGTACCTCTTTCAAAACAAACTGTTACTAGGAGAACTGAAAATATTAGTTTGCATTTTTCTTCCAACTTGAATTCTTTAATTAAAGATTGTGTGTACTTTTCATTGGTATCTGATGAAAGTATCGATACCCCCGATACTAGTAAGTTCCTAATTTTGTTAAAGTTGTCAAAGACTTTTCTATTCAAGAAGAGCTGTTGAAATTTTGCTCTTTGCATACTAAAACTAAAGGAGAAGACATATTTTCTGCTGTTCGAAATGCAATGGAGCAATATGGTGGATTTCGAAAGTTGTCTGCTGTATCTACCGAAGGCGGTAGGGCTATGATTGGTACTAAAACTGGTTTTGTTGGACTGACGAAGGAAAATAAAATTGACGCGCCTACATTACATTCCATAGTTCACCAAGAACACCTGTGTGCAAAGTCTATCAAACTAGTTGACACTATGGCTACTGTGACCAAAATGGCAAATTTGATCAGAGGAAGAAGCAGTTATCTTATTCACAGAAAATTCCTTGCTTTTTTAGAAGTGGATTCTACCTATGGTGATCTTCTGTTACATGCTGAAGTGAAGTGGCTTGGTCGAGGAAAATGTTTAATCAGATCTTTTTAGCTGAAAGATGAAATATTTGCCTTCCTACGAGACAACGCACCACCTTCACTTGACCTTCAAAATAAACTCAAGGATATTAATTTTATTCAGGACTTGGCATTTCTTACAGACAGAATGCCCACTTTTGAGAAATGTGTTCTTCAATTCAGCATTTAAATGAATTTACACTGCTGGCCACCGAAAATACAACACCAAGACGGACACGAGATAGCAAAGCCAGATTTACTGGACACATAACAGATACAAAGATGAAACGATTGAGCTTATAGGCCCGTGCGACTTGCGGAACACGCAGACATCAATAGTTCGTGTGGCCCCCATGGCTGGCAATAACAGCCGCTACACGCCGCGGCATCGAACAAAAGAGGCTTTGGATATGGGCTTGGGGTATGTCGGTCCAGGCTGCTTCCACACGTTGCCACAGTTCGTCAGGCGTAGCCGCGAGTGGTGTTTGCCGATCAACGACCAGACTTGTTTGGTGGGCGACATATCGGGAGAACAGGCAGGCCACGGCAGCAGTGACACCTGGTGGGCCGTGAAGAATTGTTGCAAGATGCGTGCCACGTGCGGGCGCGCATTGTCCTGTTGAAACGTGGCCGCTGGCAGGTCCTGCAGGTAAGGGAGGACTACAGGCTCCAAAACGTCGGAGATGGTGCGGTGGCTGTTGAGTGTACCGGTGATGCGTACCAGAGGTGTGCGGGTGTCATATCCAATTGCGCCACAAACCATAATCCAGGCGACGGACCAGTATGGCGATGCATAATGCAGGCGTCATACAGTCTCTTGCCGTGGTGCCACCACACGCGGATCCGACCATCGTGGTGTTGCAGGCAGAAGCGGAATTCGTCGGAGAAGAAAATGTCGTGCCATTCCGTAGTCCAGGTGCAGCGTTCAACGACCCACTGCCGCTGCACTCGCCGGTGGTGTAACGTCAGTGGTAATCGGAGCAATGGGCGCCGTGCGACAAGTCTCCGCTCCTGCAGACGACGTCAAACGGTACGTGCTGACACAGGTTGTTGCACAACACACCCTGATTCCTGCGCTAACGTTCGTGATGTGGCGGTGCGAGCCGTCAATGCCTGCCGCACAACATGCTGGTCCTCTCGTTTGGTGGTGTGCCGTGGATGCAGCAATCGCTCACGTCAGTCCGTCCGTCCCTCCTGCACCCACCGAATCCATACTCGCCTCACTATGGCTGGATGTCGTCCCATACGGGCGCCGATGTCTCAGTACGATAAACCGCTGTCGCGATAAGCCACTATTCGTCCTCTGTCGAACTCCGAAACGCGCTCGAATGACTGCCGTATTCTGCGACGAGGCATCAGGAAGCTTCCCACGCACAGGTCTGGCAGCACAACACACTTCCACTACTTACACCCGTGTAGGGATGTAAGGTCAGGTGATGCGTAACATCACAGCATCTCCTTGACAAATGTCAACCCCGCCTTCTCGTGGTGCATCCTGTTCCCACTAAAGGGGCTCTGACGACCGCCAATAGCGGTATAACTATACCATCGGGATTAGAGGAAATTCTATCCCACACTCACCAACCCGCTTGGCCAGCGTGGTGAGTTATGGCCAAACCCCTCCAAAATGACTCCACAACTTAAATCTTGGCCCTCAGTCTCCGGCAGCTGGAATGTACCTGGCCAAGGCAGCGGCCAGTGCGACATGAAGGCAGAGGGTGCTAAGAATCCCCGGAGGACCGGACTAGGCTGCCATCTGATGCTGACCTTGGCTACGTACAATGGACGCTCCTATCTTCTGATTCAAGGCTTCTTGAATTGGAAGAGGAACTACAAAGGATCAAGTGGGACATCGTGGGGCTAAGTGAGGTAAGGAGAAAAGGAGAAGATCTCATCGAACTGAAAAGTGGACATCTCTTCTACTATCGTGGGACAGATACTGGCAGAACTAGTGGTGTTGGATTTATAATAAACAAGAAACTGAAGGATAAAGTTGTAGAAGTTGAAAGTTCCTCTGACAGAGCTGCACGGCTTGTTATCCAACTCTCGAAAAGATACCAGGCTCAGATTATTCAAACTTATGCACCCACCACAAGTCATCGTGAAGAAGAAATTGAAGAATTTTATGAGGAAATTTGTCATCTAAATAATAAAGGTAAGCAGCACTTGAAAATAATTATGGGAGATTTCAATGCAAAAATAGGGCAACGGCAACAGAATGAAACTTCAGTAGGTAAATTCGGTCACGGCAACAGAAACCAGCGTGGAAATACTCTTGTTGAGTTTGCAGAGGCAGAAGGGTTTTTCATCTTGAACTCCTTTTTCAAGAAAAAGCCACACAGGAAATGGACATGGAGACATCCAAATGGGACGACAAGTGAAATTGATTTTATTATGTGTAACAAAAAATTCGTCATAGAAGACTGCAGTGTGCTAAACAAGTTCAACACAGGTAGTGACCATAGATTGGTGAGATGTAAGATGCACCTCAACACTAAACTTGAACGTGGCAAGCTCATAAGACAAACAAAATCTATTGACATAACCAACCTTAAAAAACACCATAATACCTTCAAGTTGGAACTGAAGAACAGGTTCTCTGCTTTAGAAGGCCTAACATCGGCAGAAGTGGACATCTCTGAAGTTAACAGAAAAGTAACCAAAGCTCTTATGGAAACAGCAACAAAATTAGCTGGGTCTAAGAACAAGTTGCATGTAAATAAATTATCAGGAAAAACGAAAATGTTGATGCAAAAAAGAGAGATGAGGACAACTAAAGAAGATGTGACTTCCAAAGTGGAATATATAGAGCTATGCAAGACAGTACGAAAAAGTATCACTGAAGACGTAAGAAAATTCAACTGTGAACTAGTAAAGAAAGCAATTGAAAACAACCAAAGCCTAAAGATAGCAAAGGGACATCTCAGTAAGGGAAGAAAACAGATTATGGCACTGAGAAAAGAAGATGGTTCTGTAACAAGAAATAGAGGCGAAATTTTGACAAGAGTGAAAGATTTCTACTCCAAATTATATGAAAGGGATGATACATGCAATCCAGACATCATGAAAGATACCAGTACCAGAGTTCCTCCAGTCCTTCCAGCAGAAGTTGCACATGCAATCAAGAACATGAAGCGGGGAAAAGCTCCTGGAGAAGATGGAATTACTGTAGACATCATACAAGAAGCAAGTGGAGAAATCGAAACAGTACTCGCCCAAATTTTCACTCGATGCCTTAAGGAAGGAAAGATTCCTGAGGATTGGAACACCGCTACAATGATCCTGGTACATAAGAAAGGTGACATTGATGATCTCGGAAACTACAGACCTATCAGCCTCCTATCAGTAGTTTATAAAATCTTCACTAAAGTTCTTTCACACCGCTTGAAGGTAACACTGGACATGGCTCAACCGAGAGAACAAGCTGGATTCAGGAGTGGCTACAGCACAATAGATCATATCCACGTACGGAGAGAACTAATTGAAAGAGCGAGGGAATATGAACTTCCATTGTGCATGGCTTTTATCGATTATGAAAAAGCCTTTGATTAGGTGAAACCATCAGCAGTTACAATGGCTCTGAAAACCTGCGGTATTGAAGATGCATACATTAATATTATTAATAACATCTATGAAAATGCAAGTGCAAAGATTAGGCTGTTTGAAAATACAACACACATAAAAATTGGAAAAGGAGTGAGACAAGGTGACACCATATCTCCGAAGCTCTTTAATGCCACATTGGAGGGTGTTTTTCAGTCACTGAGCTGGGAAAACAAGGGGATAAAGATTAATGGAGATTATCTAACCCACCTTCGTTTTGCTGATGACGTAGTCATTTTTGCAACTAGCCCATCAGAGCTGCAGAGTATGATCCAGGAACTTGCTGACAAGAGTAAAGAATTGGGATTAAAAATGAACTTTCAGAAGACAAAAGTGATGTTCAATGCTTTTACAAGAAATGAAGATTTATCGATTGATGGAGAAAAGCTGGAGATAACAGACACGTTCGTTTATCTTGGACAGCAGATATCAAGTGAGGGTCACATTGATGAAGAAATTAATCGGCGTACAAAACTTGCCTGGAGAGCTTTTGGAAGAAACAGCATAATTTTCAAGAGCAATATGCCATTATGTCTTAAAAGAAAAGTGTTTGATCAATGCATCCTTCCAGTGCTTACGTATGGTGCAGAGACGTGGACCTTAACCAAAAGAGTCATACAAAGGCTGCAGACAACTCAAAGTAGAATGGAGAGGTGCATACTTGGTGTAACCAGGAGAGATAAGAAGAGGAACTCGTGGATCCGAAAAATGACAAGAGTGGAAGACATCATGATCAGAGTTAAATCCCTGAAATGGCAATGGGCTGGACATACTGCCAGAAGGACAGATCATCGATGGACAGCCGAAATTTTAGATTGGATTCCAAGGGACAGGAAAAGACCCAGAAGAAGACCACATGGGAGATGGGTGGATGAAATTCGAAAGTATGCAGGGGTGACATGGAGGAGACTGGCACAAGACAGACCGTTGTGGAGGAAACTTGGGGAGACCTTCGTCCAGCAGTGGATTGATAATGGTTAACAATGATGATGATGATGATGACATGATTTGCATATGCTTTGCAATGCTAATCGTTTGCATGTCCTCTCGCGGGCGACGCATGTTGTGAATTTGAGGCCAATCGGATGTTTCCTTCTTGGTGTTGCATTTCCTTCTTGGTGTTGCAGTGTATTTGATACTGACAAAAAAGCACTCAGTTTTTAAAATGATGGGATGTATTGACAGCTTCAAGAAGAAACTGAATCTTTTTAAACTGACTTTGCAAAAGAACTTCATTTTCCTCAGCGTAAGAAGTTTTCAGAAAAAGACTGTGTTAACTTCATAAAGTATGCAGATCACATTAAACAGCTGATTTCAGATATTAATTGTCGATTTTAAGATTTTGAAATATTTCTTCCACAAATGGAGCTTTTTAATAAATAACCCATTCGAATGCACAGTGAGTGTCAGTCAGCAGAACTGCGATCAAAATTGTGTGAACTTCAATGTAATCTACGTATCTCTCAACAGAACAGAAACAGCTGGATTTGACTTGTGGAAATTACTTCTATAAGAACGATATCCACTTTTGAGAAAATGGACTCTTAAGCTATGCTCAATATTTCGTAGAACATACATTTGTGAGACAACGTTTTCTATCATGAAGATTGTCAAATTGAAATGCAGAAACAGATTAACTGATTGGGCATGTCAAATACTCTCAGGAATGGAAATGGACTTCAAATCAGAAATGGAAGTGGACTTCAAATCTCTGGTAAGAAATTCTGACAAGCTCCACTGTTCAAATTAAAATGAAACGTAAAATGATTTTTAAAAAATGTATCGTCTGTTTACAAATTAATAATAAAGATGTAATCAATAACATCTTAATAAGGTTATAATCAAGTGATAGCATCTGTGCCTTTCACACTGAATTCCAGAAGGCAGTTATGAACTTTTTTATAAGTCTGGTCATCTGATGTTAACCTTTATTATACGGTGGTCCTCAGTATATCATAAATTAGTGATCACTAATTTACATAACTCAACTGTCGACACATACCGACCAATCAGCATGACGTCTGGACAAATTCTTCCTGGAGTGGCATTTGCTATGTCGAGCTGTGTAAATTTACAGGTACACATACAAACACGTAACGTCACATCAGTTGCAAGGGCAGAGGTGCGTAACGCATATTTTCTTATATAACATGAAGAAAATCTTAACGAAAAGGTCAGCCTGTATATACTTACGTGTAAGAACATTACCAAATTGTTCCTTCGGAAAACTGTCGAGGTCTAAGATCTGCCCAATATCACGACGACATCCTAAATCCTCATGTTTCTGATTTTAGCTTTCTTGTTAATGGATACTCAAAAGGCTTTGCTTGTCAATGAATTTCTTGAAATCGAAATTATTGTACTTATGGAAAGACCTGTACGGTCACCATATCTCAATTCGATTGAGCACGTTTAGCACTAAGAGTTTTCTACCTCTCCTTCAACCGCGTATATTTCTAGAGAGGGTCCAGTGGCTTTGAATGCCTTTTTTACGCTTTCCAACCGTAGGTTGAAGAAGCGCATATGCTCCAGCTTTGTCCGTCCGTCTGTCTGTCGGCACGATAATTCGCGTAAAAATGGTTTGATTTCGATGAAATTTTAGTATGTGGTAGGGCACCACCTGGGGACAAATCCTATTGAAAATGGATGAAATGAGGTCAAAGGTCACGGCATAGGAGCGGGATCCATTCCATTGCCCTTATGCGTCGTAATTTGCGTAAATATGGTTCAATGTCCACGAAATTTTAACATATTGTAGGGAACTACCTGGGGATGAACTCTGTTGAAAATTAGTGAAGTGGGATCAAAGGTCAGGACATAGGAGCGGAATGCATTCCATTGCCTTTATGCGTCATAACGTGCGTAAAAATGGTTCGATTTTGATGAAATTTTATTATGTGGTAGGGGACCACCTGGGGACGATCTTATGACGTCACAATCTCGCGCTTGCGATGTTGGCGCCCGGTCACGCCATCTGTCTCATTACGTCACGCATTGTGTGTGGACCCTATTAAAGTTTTATGACGTCACACTCTTGCGAGCAGATGGTTGCGATTCCCATCTGCGTCATTACGTCACGGGTTGTGTGCGTATGTCCGTCCGCGCGATAACTCGCGTAAAAATCGTTCGATTTCGGTCAACTTTTAGTATGTGGAAGGGGATCACCTGGGAAGGAACCCTATTGAAAGTGAACTAAATGGGGTCAAAGGTTAGGACATAGGAGCGGGATCCATTCCACTACTCTTATGCGTCATAAATAACGTAAAAAAGGTTCGATTGCAATTAAATTTTAATATCTGGTAGGAGACCACCTGAGGACAAACCCTATTGAAAATGGACGAAATAGGGTCAAAGATCAGGACATAGGAGTGGAATCACTTCCATCACCATTATGCGTCATTATTTAGGTAAACATTCTTCGATTTGGATGAAATGTTAGTATGTTGTAGGGGCCTGCCTGGGAACGAATCCTATTGAAAATGGGCGAAATGGGATCAAAGGTTAGGACACAGGAGCTGAATCTATTCCATAGCCTTTATGCATCATAACTTACGTAAAAATGCTTCCATTGCGACAAAACTTTATTATGTTATTTCGGAGGTATACTGAACCGGTTTTGTTGAATATAATCGAAATTGGATCAAAGGTCAGGGCACAGCAGCGAGATTTATTCCACAGCTATTATCCTCATAACTTGAGTAATTATTTCTGGTATGTTGGAAAGCGTATTATAATCAATGCATTGTATGATTTTACTAACTTGTTCCTTTGTGCGACGTGGAGAAGTAAGAATATCAACATGATGAGAAGTCAACGTAAGCTGTGCATAGTGGAAAACGCAGACTTAGGATTCACGCTAGTTTTTAGATTTTATCTGCATCAATTGTATGCGGCAAATGTTTCGCGTACTTTAGGCAAGTTTCAATGAAAATTCGTCTCCCTTCTTCATATCTTGGATTCTCTTAGTTATTAGGGTCTTCAAGGAGTATTCTATATATGCCATTCCCATTCACCCTTGAGTGCTCAGTGGGATATACATACATCGTGTTTCTTAGCTTCTAGTACATTAAAGTTAGGTTTTATGTGAAATCAAGAAAGAGAAGACTACAGTGTGCTTCACAGGCATCGCTTCAGCGAAACGCGCATGATCTTTCACAGCTGAATTCTGTAAGGTAAGAAAATGTAGTATAGTAAAGGCTGTTGGGGAGGACTTTTTCCTTTACTTACATAAGTTGATTGCTCTTAATTCCACTCATGCTTTGTGTTCTTAAGCATTATAAATTTTCCAGACTAAATAAAGTTTTTTTTATGTCATATCTGGTTGAAAACTGTTTTGTGTATATTAATGTATTATGTGAGTAAAATGACTATTTTAAAGCACTAAATTGAATTTTAGATTTTCATTTTGTGGAAATATGTATACAGGTTGTCCAGATGGCAGGTATCCAAAATAAAAAGAGATCCTATCTCGGAAAGTACTTATTATATACACTTCTGGTTTGTGCCACTACAAAGGGAAAATGTCATAGCTTTTTAATCACTATAATGGTCTCAATGAATGTCAACGTGGGCCCCCTTGGTGGCCCGACAAACACCCAGACAATAGTCGACCTCATTCCACGTTGCTTGTAGCATGTTCGATGTAACGATTGCCACCGTGTCCGTTATGCGGGCTTTCAGGTGTTGAAGTCGGTGATCTTGATCTGGTTTTGGCATAACATACAGGAAAAAGTCCAGCGTGGTTAAATCTGGCGACTGAGGAGGTCAAGCAATTGGTCCTCTTCTGCCGATGCATCTATCACGCATCTCGTGATCCAGGTGATCCCTAATGATGAGACTGAAATGTGGCGGCTCCGCATCATGCTGAATGTCGGTTTGAGGTAGTAGCTGAGGTAGCTCAAACAGTTCCAGCATGTCTATAGGTACGAGATCCGGTGACAGTTTCTTCTGAAAAGAAGAAAAGTCTTATCAGCTTATAATGAATTTAGCTTACCAACACGTTTGTAGCGTTATTTACTATTTGAAATGCTAAGAACAGTACTTAAGACTTCTCTTGAAGTGAAAAAAAGACATTCAAAATAAAGGTTCAGAAAGACTTACTTACTTTTCCGGTTTTATTCATCAACATCGTATGCACATTTTTACTTGACTGTTTCCAAACTACGGGAGGAACTAATCACAATGGTAGTAATATTTCAAAACTAATTAACAAACGTTAGTAGCAGAACCCTTTAACTCCGACCGTTAAATATATGACAGCACAGCTTAACACGCCTCCTTCAAGTAAATGAAACTTAGATTAAAGTAGTTTCCACCATTATAACATCACACCACTATACCCACTCTTTTGGCTGCTTCTTCAATAATATATACCAAATATCTTCTAGTTCCTATCTGTCACATGCATACGTCATGCTCTCATGCTATCTTCTAGTATCCTCAAAAGTGTTGCCAACCTCATTCCGCGAGCGAGAAGATATACCATTAAGGTTGAAAACGCTAAAAGGGAATGAACCCAAATTAACATTGGGAAAGCAACTAAATATGAAAGTTAATTTAGAGTACACGTTACGCGCGCGAGAGAGAAGGTATGACGTTAAGATTGAGAACGCTAAAAGAGAATGAACCCAAAGTTACATGCCGCCCCGGTGGCGCAGTGGTCTAAGGCGCTGGCCTCTGATCATTCGTCCGTAAGGGGTCCGGATTCGAATCCCGGTCAGGCATGGATGATGCGTTTGTCTTACGGCACTGGCTCTCTCCCTTCCCTGGAACCAGTGACCCTAAATTAGGGACGAGCGACTGCTTATAGCCCATTGAGTTGCTCATGGTTGTCGTTAAACCTCCAATCAAGAAAAAAAGTCACATAGAGAAAACAACTAAATATGTAAGTTAAATCTGAGTACACGTCACGAGCGGGAGAGAAGATATAACGTTAAGATTGAAAATACTAAAAGAGAATGAACACAAAGGTACATAGAAAAAGGAACTAAAAATAAAAGTTAATTTAGAATATACGTCACACACAAGAGAGAAGATATAACGGTTTCGGGTCCTAGAACCGGATGCTTTTCCGTGTTGGGGGTTGTCGTCCACATTGCGTTCTAAAACGACGCTGAACAGCAGCAACAGACTTTAATTCGGCAAGCCACAACACGCGTGCACCCTCTCCTGCGGTGTCGATATCCTGACTGATCTCATCCGAGGTCAGTCGGGATACCAACAGTAGGTGGCGCATGCTGGTGATTATAGGGTGACTCACACATGTCGACGGCGCATGAAATAAAAGTTTGAACAATTCTCTCTGCGATGGAGCAAACCAGAAGTGAATACAATACATACTATCCGAGATATAATTTTTATTTTTATTTTGGATAACTTCCATCCGGAACCTTGTTCTTTAAAACCAAAGCGAGTTTCTGTTTGTCTGGATTATTTTTTTATGACTTATATTTAGTGAGTGTTGAAATCCAGTGTCGACGAATCGTTTCAAAAAACTATTTTTGAGAAATATCTTTGTTTTTGCAGTTCATATTCGACTTATTCCTTTGAATGAAAGAACGCTTCCTACAAAACAAGAATTCAAGCTTCAGATTCGGGTATGTAAATGTTTTTAACGCAAGTGTTATTTTTCATTGTGCAAAAAATTTATTTCATGTATGAGTAGAAAGTCGAATATGTACTGTTGGATTTGTCAAAATATTTCTCTAATGATGCAGGATCATCTCAAGACCTGTACAAATTAAGTTTATGTTTCACACCACGTCTATTGTGTGCCGCGGGATTTCCAGAAAAATTTAGTGCGATGGCGATCAATCACACCTGTTCACGCATCCTATTTCGCTTTAAAAATATGTCTAGAAAATAAATTATAGATTTTGTTAGTTAACGTTTTGCTTTTGTTGCCAAACTAGAAAAGTGCTCACTTTTGAAATATGAAAACGGAATCCCTCTATTCTAAAAAAAGTAACTGCTGCTGCCGCCGTTTTAGAAATTTCGCGACACTCGCGCTTTCCTAGCTCGCATCGCAAAAAGTATTGAACACAAAAATATGAAATTCACATCGTTTGTAGAGAACTGTTTAGAGAACACGCTAAAATAAACCGTTTTTCGATTCTGGAGATACTTCAAGAGCTATTGTATTTCAAAGTTAAGGTAAGCGAAAAGGTGCTATCATTTCGCGTTCCGGACACACTAACAGCAACAGAACCACGAAACTTTGTAGGCATGTAGGGCCATGGCCGAATATTTGCACCTCGTTGCCATTTTTTTGAATTTCGATTTAGTTTACGAGAAATTAAATTTTTAAATTTCACAAAATTCTCTATTTTGCGATAGGACCCATTTTAAACAACAGATATATGGCAAACTATAAATCATAACGCATTGCAATTTTTTACAGCATGAACTCACAATTATCTTCCTTCTCTCACAAATTTTTTTAAGAAAAAGTCACTTTCTAATTTTTAAGCATTTTTTAAAGACGCAAAGGAAAGAAATGAGAGGCTTACTCTGCCTTCAGCGTTAACCACACAGGAAAGTTCGGGTCCCGTGACCTGCTGCCATGGTGACGCATTTTTAGCCCTTTTTTTCTCACTGGGTGAAAGGTCTGGCTACAATAAACTGGTAATGACGCAATGCTTAATGCCGTAGTGACGCTTTTAAAGTTCGGCATTTTCCGCCGGCATACGTGAATATTTAAGTAAATATAAGCTTTCGCCTCGCGCTTTCCTAGCTTACGGCGCAAAAAGTATTGAACAATTGGGAGAACATTTTCATTTCGTCAGATGGCATTACTGGAAAGAGACAGTCGAACACATTGGTAGACAATTCAGATATGAAATGCCGTTTGCGAAGCTGTGACATTTTTGCTGTGTTTGTTTAACCATGCCACTTTGAAGAAAAAAAACAATCAATACGTAAAAAAATTAAAAATAACAAAATTTTTATACAAAACAGGATTTGCAAACGTGAAGAAGATAAATTGGTACAGACACGTGTTGCTAACAGGACTGAAGACATGTCAGAACATCGATTAATGATTTAAAAAATTACTCTACATGTTTTATATTATCCCGTCATTATTGACGGGCCTAGTTTTATTAAAAAACAAAAAGCTCCAGTTGGAACATACAGGCTGAATTAATTTCCGTGTTTTAATTAGGCTTCTAGCCAGACAGTAACTAAACAAAATTTTGTTTTAAATTTGCAAATTTTCGGAGCTTTGGGTAATCCAGATTTTTGAAAAACTTCCTGCAACAGGTATGCTGAATACTTTTAAAAAAGCTGAGACGAAATTCTTAGCTGCTACGTATTTTGAAAAAAATATCAGATTTACGCCCCAAACTTGCGTTGAGTTTGTAACGTTCTACGAGTTGGCCCACGTGTCAAGGGTCTCCTGTGACTTCGTCAGTGTTCGTTTTGTCCACCGTTCTCTTTTTCCACATTCATTTCGTCCTCAGAATAGATGGAATACCGTGGAAGTTTCCTGTTTTGATGGAATTTTTGTTACTAGGCAGAAAAAAAGGTCAGCTGGCATTATTTACTTTAAGTTTTTTGATTAATATTGCTTACTTTAAGTTTTTCGACTTTACGTTTATCGATTAATATTACTTACTTTAAGTTTTTTCGATTAATATTGCTTACTTTAAGTTTTTCGATTAATATTGCTTACTTTAAGTTTTTCGATTAATATTGCTTACTTTAAGTTTTTCGATTAATATTGCTTACTTTAAGTTTTTCGATTAATATTGCTTACTTAAGTTTTTCGATTAATATTGCTTACTTTAAGTTTTTCGATTAATATTGCTTACTTTAAGTTTTTCGATTAATATTGCTTACTTTAAGTTTTCGATTTACGTTTATCGATTAATATTACTTACTTTAAGTTTTTCGATTAATATTGCTTACTTTAAGTTTTTCGATTAATATTGCTTACTTTAAGTTTTTCGATTAATATTGCTTACTTTAAGTTTTTCGATTAATATTGCTTACTTTAAGTTTTTCGACTTTACGTTTATCGATTAATATTACTTACTTTAAGTTTTTCGATTAATATTGCTTACTTTAAGTTTTTCGATTAATATTGCTTACTTTAAGTTTTTCGATTAATATTGCTTACTTTAAGTTTTTCGACTTTACGTTTATCGATTAATATTACTTTAAGTTTTTCGATTAATATTGCTTACTTTAAGTTTTTCGATTAAAATATAACGATTTTAAATGTTATTTAAAGGAAAACGAGAACTGAACTTTGCAGAGTTGTTTGATTTTTTTTTTTGTGTTGTACGATGTCAATCACTATGATATTAATCAAAGTTTATTCCAAGGTCATAAATGTGTAGGATTGAGTATAAAATTTTAGGCACCCCTTTCTCCTTTATGTAAAAAGTCTCTATTTTCCTTCTCACATCGCAAATTCAGTACGAATATCAATCTAAACTTTTTGTCACCATTATATACTTTTATGGATTTTTTTCTCACTTTAAATAGCTACAAGACATATAGAGAACATTATAGTTCATTCTTATGAAAATTA
Organism: Macrothele yani; assembly: GCA_039090855.1. Taxonomy (NCBI): domain Eukaryota; kingdom Metazoa; phylum Arthropoda; class Arachnida; order Araneae; family Macrothelidae; genus Macrothele; species Macrothele yani. The sequence continues at coordinate 63,769,782 of CM077009.1, read as the reverse complement.
GCAATGCGAAATTATAAAAAAATAATAATCAGAATAAAAATAAATGCACTGCAAAGCTGAGAACTACACCGATGACCTATTACATTAGGACCACCTACCTAATCAGCTGATGGACCCCTTTAGCCCACAAAACAGCGGCCACTCGGTGAGGCATCGATTCGATGAGGTGGCGATAGGTATCCTGGGGTATCTGGAACCATAATATCAACAGTAGGTCCTATAGTTCCCGTACATTTCGGGGTGGGGGTGATTTAGCGCGAACCCGCTTTTCCAAGTCTAACCACAAATGTTCCATTGGGTTCATGTCAGGTGAATTGGAGGCCAGAACATTAACAGAATGTCACCAGCATGTTCCTCGAATCACTTCTCGACGATTCCGGCATGGCGCATTATCCTGTTGGTAATGACCATCACCAGCAGGTTAACACAATTGTCATGAATGGGTGAACTTGGTCCGCAACGATGTTCAGAAACCTGACAGCGGTCAGGGAATGTGCTATTGGAATAATGGGGCCTAAAGTGTCCCAAGAAAACATCGCCCACAGCATAACACCGCCGCTGCCGAACTGTTTCCGCCCAGCATTGCATCCAGGTGCCATAGCCTCCGTTGATAATCGGGTTATGGGCTCTCGGCCGTCTACGTTATGCACTGGGAATCTTGATTCGTCAGACCAGACCACTTTCTTCAAATCATTCACGGTCCGATCTCGATGATTTCATTTCATGTGCTCTTGGCGATGACGTGCAGTTAACACGGGGACCCGGCCCATGCGCAGAAGGCTGCGATTAAATGTGTGCTGTGACTCATTGCCCTGATCACCACTCTTATAGCTGCGGGTGATTTGGCATATTATGGCCCTGCGGTCGCTGTGAACAATGCGCGACAGCCTGTGCTGCCCTCTGGCATCAATGAGTTGCGGACGACGGTTCGTCGTTTGGCAATGTGTGCACCACTTCTGATACGTACTCACCACAACGGCATGTGAAACAACCCACAAGCCATGTCGTTTCCGAGATCGTAATTCCGAGGCCCCGTGTCGTCACAATTTGTCCTTTATCATATACTCAAACAAATTGGCAGCTTTTTCCATTCTGACTCCGAACACTCCACTAACCGAAAGCCGGTCCTCGAGTTGTATATGTACTGCTTTGTGAACTACACCGGCACCGCCGTTACGTCTTCAGGCGAGCTCATTTTTCTAGGCTGGGGGTAGAATGACTCATAGGTGTACATGAAAGCAATATACCAGACGTTTTTCAAAACATTGAAAGAATTTTTGTAAAACTTTGATTTGTATGATAGTGATTGACATCGTACCACACGAACGACTTAAAAAGTTCTTCAAAGTCCAGTTCCTCGTTTTACTTCAAATAACATTTGAAATCGTTGTATCCTAATCGAAAAACTTAAACAGGAAAAAAATCATATGTGAGCAATGCCCGCTGACCATTTTTTTTCTGCCTAAACTTAAACAGGAAAAAATCATATGTGAGCAATGCGCGCTGACCATTTTTTTTCTGCCTAAACTTAAACAGGAAAAAATCATATGTGAGCAATGCCCGCTGACCATTTTTTTCTGCCTAAACTTAAACAGGAAAAAAAAATCATATGTGAGCAATGCCCGCTGACCATTTTTTTTCTGCCTAAACTTAAACAGGAAAAAAATCATATGTGAGCAATGCCCGCTGGCCATTTTTTTCTGCCTAGTAACAAAAATTCCTTCAAAACAGAAAATTTCATCTGTATTCCATCTGTTCTGAGGACGAAATGAAAGTGGATAAAGTGAACAGTGGACTAAATCAACAGCGGACAAAGTGAATTGTGGACGCAGTGAACCGTGGACGAAATGAACTAGACCAAGTGAACGTGGACGAAATGAAGACGGACAAAGTGAACGGAGCACAGGGTGAACTGTGGAGGAAATGAACTGGGCCAAGTGAATGTGGACGAAATGAAGACGGAAAAAGTGAACAATGGACAGAGGGAACCGTGGAGGAAATGAATTGGGCTAGGTGAATGTGGACGAAATGAAGACGGACAAAGTGAACGGTGGCACAGGGTGAACCGTGGAGGAAATGAACTGGACCAAGTGAATGTGAACGGTGGACAGGGTGAACCGTGGACGAAATGAACTGGACCAAGTGAATGTGGACGAAATGAAGACGGACAAAGTTAACGGTGGACAGAATGAACCGTGGAGGAAATGAACTAGACAAAGTGAATGTGGACGAAATGAAGACGGACAAAGTGAACGGAGCACAGGGTGAACCGTGGAGGAAATGAATTGGGCTAAGTGAATATGGACGAAATGAAGACGGACAAAGTGAGCGGTGGACAGGGTGAACCGTGGGCGAAATGAACTGGACCAAGTTAATGTGGACGAAATGAACACGGACCAAGTGAACAATGGACAGGGTGAACCGTGGAGGAAATGAACTGGACCAAGTGAATGTGGACGAAATGAAGACGGACAAAGTGAACGGAGCACAGGGTGAACCGTGGAGGAAATGAACTAGACAAAGTGAATGTGGACGAAATGAAGACGAATAAAGTGAATGGTGGACAGGGTGAACCGTGGAGGAAATGAATTGGGCTAGGTGAATATGGACGAAATGAACACGGACAAAGTGAGCGGTGGACAGGGTGAACCGTGGACGAAATGAACACGGACAAAGTGAGCGGTGGACAGGGTGAACCGTGGGCGAAATGAACTAGACCAAGTTAATGTGGACGAAATGAACACGGACCAAGTGAACAATGGACAGGGTGAACCGTGGAGGAAATGAACTGGACCAAGTGAATGTGGACGAAATGAAGACGGACAAAGTGAACGGAGCACAGGGTGAACCGTGGAGGAAATGAACTAGACAAAGTGAATGTGGACGAAATGAAGACGAATAAAGTGAATGGTGGACAGGGTGAACCGTGGAGGAAATGAATTGGGCTAGGTGAATATGGACGAAATGAACACGGACAAAGTGAGCGGTGGACAGGGTGAACTGTGGACGAAATGAACACGGACAAAGTGAGTGGTGGACAGGGTGAACCGTGGACTAAATGAACTGGACCAAGTGAATGTGGATGAAATGAAGACGGGTAAAGTGAACGGTAGATAATGTGAACGAAAATGAACTAGACCAAGTGAAAGCGAACGAAATGAACACGGACAAAGTGATCCGTCACCCGTGTTAAGGCGGCAAAGTTTCAGGGACAAATTTCGTCGGTGTAGCTACGTTGGGAAAGCATTCGGCTCCGGAGCAGAGAAGGATGCGGGTTCGATTCGCGCAGATGGCGTTTACGCTATAATGGCACCGGAACGTAAAATGCATCTCTTGGCAGTTAGGTTCTTCGAAAAATGGTATATTCCTTTCCCACATCGTCTGGAATTCATGAGAATTCCTTCTTCTACAGAAAGTTACTGCAACCATGGTTTGCTGTGGACCTTAAACCTGCAATTTCGTTCCCCCGACTTTCTCAAAGGGGATAATACATGTGACGTAGTACAGAGGTGACGCACTTTTCAAGAAGTCAAAGTGGCAGTGACAAAACTTCGTCTGTGCAAATTAATTGGGGAAGCATTCTGGTCGGGAGCAGAAGGATTCAGGTTCGAATCACCTCCGGCAAATTTGTTTTATGCTACGAAATCGTACATTACCTTGCGGTAATTTGAAAAATTGAAACGTGTGTTGGATGAATAAAAACGAAGGTTTTTATTCACTGTCTCTTATGTAAATTTTGTTTATCGCTCATTGTACTTTCTGTACTTAATGTCATCTCTGAACTCTCACGAGTTTTTGATCCATGTGGTACCGCTGGAGGTCAGTCAGGCCAAGGACAAAAGCAGTGAGATATATCAGGTGCGTTAGATGTCTTAGATGACAAGTTAGCATAAGAATTTAACAAGGATCATGATCAGAAAAATTTAAAAAAATAAATGAGAATATAATAAGAGTGGAATAACAACAAAAACAAACAGACAAGGAACTCGATCAGAAAAATTCCAAAATGCGAAAACGGAAAATGACGGAACACCTTCGTTGCTGCTAGAGCAGTTATTTCCGGCAGTACTACCTCCGGTTTTTCCAATTGCTGGCTAACCTATCTTAGTTTTTCTACTTTTTTTCTTAAAATTGTTCATTGCAGGAATGAATTCTAGTACTACTCCAGAACTTTATGAAAAACTACGAAAAATTAAGGACCTTCCAAGATCTGGAAGGTAAAATAAAATTTCGGGACGTTTCTGGGATTTCAGGGGCCGTCATAACTTCCCAACGTAACTAGAGATACTTAAGACATCTGAAACATTAGAAAACAAGAAAGATGACACCGAATTTTCGGGTGTAATAATCACGTCTTTTGAATCCGTTCTGACGCAAATTAAATTTATCAAAGCTATTCAAAGTCGATGGAACCGGTATGGAAAACAATAGATCCGACCAAAGAGAGAAGATTTTCAATCGGGTTTTTAATCCCTCAGATATTGCTGTAAACGGAATCGTGAGCTTACGAACTCTTAGAAACAGAGTTATCGACAAAAATAAGATGTGATTTTACGTCCCCTGGTGGAAAACCATGCATTAATTTAGGAAGAAAGTATTCTCAAAAGGATTTTCCATATAAGCGGTATCGGTCGAAGAAAAAAATTAGTCGAGTTTTCAGGAGCCCAGATTTTGCAACTAATACTTCAGAAGCAGAAATATAACACTTATGACCCATACTGCCTAAACCGTTCTTTACCAAACATTAGAAATTATGTGAAAAATATTTTCCATCAGGTCTTGTATGCGATACAGGAAGAATTTTTCAAATCAGAGCTTTAGGAGCAGAAATAACGCAGAAAACGCAATTTACCTTTGTGCCCCCTAGCGGAAAGTCTATGATTTACTTGAAAATTTTGAATTTATAGGAAAAACTTTTCGCATCTGAAACACTTGTAACGTATACTCTAGATTCACTTTCCTTTTGATTTTTACTATCTCTGGTTATTTTATTTTACTATGTAAATTATCTTCTTACTGAACAAGATGTTATTTCTCCCACTGAATGAGATCTGGCAATGAGTGTAAGTCATGACGTGGTGGTAGCCAGTATAAATAGGCGCGTTCAACGATACGTAGAGAGAGCTGTTGTTGTACGAAGTGAGCTGTTGTTTGTGTGTCAGAGAGCTGTTGTTGTATAGAGAGAGCGGTTGTTGTATAGAGAGAGCGGTTGTTGTATAGAGAGAGCGGTTGTTTATGTGCGTGAGAGCTTTGTTTCGTGTGTAAAGAGATCTTCGTTTATGTGAGAGCCAGAAGTTTACCAAATAAAAGATTGTCTTAGTAAGTACGTCTTTCTCAGTTCATAGTTTTGTCAGATCTCTGTCTGGCTGTTAGGTTAATTTCATTAGTTGATTATTATTAACAACCAGCATAAGACTTTATTCATCTTAATTACTACTACAACATTACTAGCAGTTAAAAGCTTGTTCATTATTATTACTACACTACTAGCAGGAAAGTTTATTCATGATATAATTAACAAACAGCAAGCATTAGAAGAAGCATTAGCTTAGAAGAAGCTGAATTCATTATAATTCAGTAGCAGAAGCGATATATTCATTATACACTATCCAACAAAGAAGGAATTTTTCAAATCGTAATCTTAGAAGTAGAGATATTGAGAAAAATGAGATATACATCTACGCCCCCTGGCGTAGAAACCATGCATTATTTCAAGAAGAAAATTTTCCTAAAAGGTTTGTCGACATGAGTAGTATCGGTCAACAAACGACTTTTTTTTCAATCGAGATTTTAGAAGCTCATATTTTGCTACAAATACAACAGAAGCGGAAATTAGGACTTACGTCACCTGGTGGCCAAAACATTTCTTACAAAAATTAGAAAATATGTGCAAACGATTTCCCATCAGGAGCTGTATCCGGCGCAGAAAGAATTTTTCAAATCGGAGATTTAGAAGCAGAGATCTAGGGGGAAACGCAATTTACATTTACGCTCCCTAGCGGAAAGTCTATGAATTACTTGAAAATTTTGAAATTATATGAACCACATGTCACACTAGAAACACTATCCAACAAAGAAGAAATTTTTCAAATCGGGCTCTTAGAAGTAGAGATATTGACAAAAATAAGATGTACATCTACGCAACCTGGCGGAGAAACTGTGGAATATTTTATGAAGAAAATATTCCGAAAAGGTTTATCGATGTGAGTGGCATCAGTCCACGAAAGAATTTTTTCAATCTATATTTTAGAAGCTCCGATTTTATGGCAAATACATCAGAAGCAAAATTTAACACTTACGCCCCCTGGTGGCCAAAGTATTCTTTACCAAAAATTTGAAATGATATGCAAAAGATTTTCCATCAGGAGATGTATCCTCTGAAGAAAAAAATTTTCAGATGGGAGTTTTAGAAGAAGAGTTATCGGGAAAAATGTAATTTACTTTTACGCTTCCTAGCGGAAAATCTATGCGTAATTTGAAAAAGTAACTATATCTAAAATACTCTTCGACATAAATGGAATCGAAAGATAAAATTTTTTCAATCGGATGTTTAGAAGCAAATATGTGAAATAAAACGTATTTTTGAATTCGACATCATCTGCATTTACGCCCTCTACCGGCTAAATTGTACATCGTAAAAAAAAAAAACCGAAATAAAGGATCATCATTTGCATATTTCAAGCTTCCTAATGCAAAACGAGTTTTTCAAATCGGACTGATAGTTGCAGAGATTTCGTGGGTACAGACAGACGGACGGACGGGCGGATGGACAAACCGATAACAGAAGCACGACCTTTTTTTACAAAAGACGTGCTAAAAAGAGATTCTATATGTGGGGCCCAGCTGCTACAACTAACCATGGTAGTCTAGAAGTTCCTCCGCATCATCTGCGCTTCTATTCCTGATTTCTGATTCGGTTGCAAAATATGAACGTGTAAGCTATAGGAATGACTACAGGAAATGTAGGCTGCGTTTTTAGTGCCTCCTAGCGTTTTTACGCTTTCCAACCGTGGGTAGGTTGAAGAAGCGTATATGCTCCAGCTTTGTTCGTCCGTCCGTCTGTCCTCACGATAACTTGCGTAAATATGGTTCGATTTCAATGAAATTTTAGTATGTGGTAGGGGACCACCTTGGGACGAACCCTATTGAAAATGGGTATAGTGGGGCCAAAGGTCAGGTCATAGGAACGGGATGCATTCCATTGCCCTTATGCGTCATACCTTGCGTAAATATGGTTCGATTTCTATGATATTTTAGTATGTGGTAGGGGACTACCTGGGGACGAACCCTATTGAAAATGGGTATAGTGGGGTCAAAGGCCAGGACCTAGAAGCGGGATGTATTCCATTGCCCTTTATGCGTCATAACGTACGTAGAAATGGTTCGATTTCGATGAAAGTTTAGTACTGGGAACGAACCCTATTGGAAATGGACGAAATGGGATCAAAGGTCACGACATAGGAGCGGGATCCGTTTCATAGCCCTTATGCGTTATAACTTAAGTAAAAATGCTTCGACTGAGACAAAACTTTATCATGTTGTTCCGGAAGTATATTTTACCGGTTCTGTTGAATATCATCGAAATGGGGTCAAAGGTCAGGTCATAGGAGCGTGATTTATTCTACAGCCATTATCCTCATAACTTGAGGAATGATTTCTGGTATGTTGGAAAGCGTATCATAATCAATGCATTGCATGATTTTACTAACTTGTTTATTGTACGTCAGTGAAAAAATATAATAGCTTGGCACTTCTAGTTGTCATAAAGAACTTTGTATGCAAAAATTGACTTTTTAAATGTTTCAATAATTTGATAGAAAAATGTAATTTTTATTCACATCATTGCAAACACTCTTGATTCGAGTGCGTTTCAATAAGTCAGAACTCATCTGTTCAACTAAAATCGAATTACTTAGTTCATTTTGACTTTTATTAGTAAATATGCAGTTTTGGCCTGTATTTTTGAAAATTGGCGTTTGTTTTAAAAATTTAATTGTTTTCCAGAATCCACAGAACATCGTCCAAATTAAGAAACATTTTAACAGAGGAGAACAGGGAAGAGAAGCGTTTGTCATTGACTCGTATAAGCTCACTAAGGACCCTTTGATCGGTGAATGGACCATACTAGCTTTATATGGACCAGGAGTAAGTTACATTTCTGAGATTCCCTATGTTTTTTGTTCCCCTCACCCCACATGATTCTCTCCTTTATTGTGGATATTTGGGTTTCTTTTTCCGGTGCTTGACTTAACAACTGATTAAATCGTTCTTTCACTATTATTTACTTTTTGTTTCTTAATCTTTTACGGTTGTCTTCAGAAAAATGAGCGTGTGTTTTACAATAAGCATACCAAAATCAAATACTCTGTTCTGGCAGTAATATGACCTTTCACTTTTTAATAGAAATCATTTAAGTTGTTTAAGCGATTGAAAGATCAAAGATATCTTAAAGAAAAATGCTTCTGTTGCTAACTAAACGAAAATTTTCTTCATTTGAGTTGTTAATTCTGCTAAAAAGTGTTACGAAAATATAAACGTGGCCACGAGTCTGTGCATGTTTCCAATGGTTTTTTTACTTGTTTCAAACAACAGCTGAATTTTCATTTTGCAATCTTCAAAGGCAGTAATTAGCGTTTAGCTGCCATACCGGATATCGGTGGCGCAGTGGTCTGAGCGATGGCTTCTGATCATTCGTCACAGATAAGTCCGGGTTCGAATCCCGGTGAGGCATGGGTGATGTGTTTGCGTTTCGGCACTGGCATTCTCTCTTCCCTGGAGGCAGTGGCCGTAAATTAGGGACGAGTGACTACTTATAGCCCACGGAGTTACTCATGGTAGTCGTCAAACCCCCAATAAAACAACTACAAAAAAAAACAATAAAAAAACAACAACGTTTAGCTGGATATTCTTTCAGTGCGACTTACATCGAAATCATAAAACACTATATCAGGTTTGTTGGAGGCAGTGGCCGTAAATTAGGGACGAGTGACTACTTATAGCCCACGGAGTTACTCATGGTAGTCGTCAAACCCCCAATAAAACAACTACAAAAAAAAACAATAAAAAAACAACAACGTTTAGCTGGATATTCTTTCAGTGCGACTTACATCGAAATCATAAAACACTATATCAGGTTTGATGCACGAGATGTGATCGAAAAGTGTCCAGACTGGTTGCATAAGTTCGAATTGCGCTACACACAAGGAGGTTATATTACCGGAGACACCACTTTTATCCACCCAGCATTGGCCGCCATAAGTCACCGTCTGTGCTGCAAATGACGTCATGAGCAGGCAGGACGCAGTCGCAGAAGAGAAGCTGCTTGGAAACCAATGGAACAAAAGCTTCTAAGCGTATAAACAGATAAAATGAGTAATTCAATAATCTTTATCAATGATACACAAGCTTACTGTTTCATCAACGGTATAATTTAGTTCATTTTTGCCTGCTTGTGAAGTCACACCACAGATTAGCTGTGACTTATGGCGGCAGAGCGAGTGGTGTCTCCTGTAATATGACCTCCTTGGCTACACAGCAAGAAGCGGTTTGGCACACGTTGAGGATGGCCTTGGAAACTACTACGCATGTGCGGTGAGTTACATCTCCCCTGCTCGTCCGGTATTTTTACAGTAGCGCTTTGTTTTTACGTGTGGGAAGTTGTTCGTCGCATTTCTCATGTCGGGGAAACTGATCAACGAATTTGCATCAGATTTTGTCAAAAAAATTTGGCGAACTCGTAAAGAGGCACATATAAGTTACAAAGAGTCTATGAGGAGGATTGTATGAGTCGTACACAGGTTTGTAAGTGGCATACACATTTTAAAGATGGTCGGAGTGATGAGCGGTCTGGGAGGCCCCGCAACAAGCAAAAATGAAAACAATGTCAAACTTGTGCGCACAGCTGTGCGGAGGAAAAATAGCCGAATCACTATTCGTAAGTTATCTGAAGACTTGAACATTAGCTTCGGCTCATTTCAGTCAATTCTAATGGACGATTTGGGTATGAGACGCGTCTCAGCCAAATTTATGCCAAAATGGTTCTCAGCTGAGCGAAAACAGGCCTGTGTTTCAACTGCTAGTTGCCTGCTCCAGTGCGTCGAAAACGACGAGAACTTTTTAACAAGAAAGATGACACCGAATTTTTGGGTGTAATGAGCACGCCTTTTGAATCCGTTCTGACGCAAATTAAATTTATCAAAGCTATTTAAAGTCAATGGAACCGGTATGGGAAACAATAGTATCTGACGGAAAAAATAAGTTTTACAGTCGGGTTTTGAATACCGCAGTAATTGCTGTAAACGGAATCGTGAACTTAAAGCCCTCTGGTTGCAGACTTGTGCGTTAAGAAAAATTTGAATTTATATGAGAAACATTTCGCAGCGGAAACATTCTCCAACAAAGAAATAATTTTTCAAATCGGACTCTTCGAAACTGAGATATGGGCAAATATAAGATATGCATTTACGACCCTGGCGGGAAAACCATGCATTATTTTAGGAAGAAAGTATTCTCAAAAGGTTTTCCGATGTGAGCCGTATCGATACAAAAAAAAAAAAAGAAAAAAAAATTAGTCGAGTTTTCAGGAGCTCAGGTTTTGCTGCAAATACATCAGAAGCAGAAATTAATACTTATGCCTCTCTGGTGGCCAAACCATTTTTTACCAAATATTAGAAATCATATGAAAAATATTTTCCGTCAGGAGCTGTTTGCGATAAAGAAAAAAAAATTCAAGTCGGAGTTTTAGAAGCAGAGATAACGCAGAAAACCTAATTTACCTTTGCACCCCCTAGCGGAAAGTCTAAGATTTACTTGAAAATTTTGAATTTTAATGAAAAATATTTCTCATCGGAAATACTATCCAACAAAGAAGGAATTTTAAACGAATTCGGTCCACAAACGAATTTTTTTCAATCGAGATTTTAGAAGCTCTGATTTTGCTGCAAATACATCAGAAGCGGAAATTAAGGCTTACGCCCTCTGGTGGCCAAACCATTTTACACCAAAACTTAGAAGTTATATGCGACAGATTTCCCATCCGGAGCTATATCCGCTGCAGAAAGAAGTTTTCATATCGAAGTTTTAGAAGTAGAAATATCGGGGGAAACGCATTTTAATTTTACGCCCCCTAGCGGAGAATCTATGCGAAACTTAAAAAAGTGACTATACTTAAAATAATCTTCGCCATGGGTAGAATCGAAAGGCAAAATAATTTTTTGAATTGGATGTTTAGAAGGAAATGTTTGGAGTAAAATGTATTTTGAATTCGACATCATCTGCTTTTATGCCCTCTAGCGGTGAAATTTTGTATCGTAAAACAAATCAAAATAAAGGGTCATCATTTGCTCATTTCAAGCTTCTTAATGCAAAAAAGAATTTTTCAAATCGGACTTATTAGTTGCAGAAATATCGTGTCTACAGACGGACGGACAGACGAACGGACGAACCGATAAGATAAGCAGCATCTTTTTTTTTTACAGAAGACGTGCTAGAAAGGAACAACCATCAGAGTTAAGTGGCTAAGATCAAGTTAGTTATCCACACCCTTGCCACAGTGTTGCTTTTTTTTTGTCACTCCACATCTTTGTCTGCCAGCACACAGATTAAAGTCATTGCAGCCACTGAGTCGCTTAAAGCCAAAGGCGTTGCTGTCACTGAGCTGCAGTTGAAGTAAGGTTGTAGTGAAAGAGCCTAGTAAAGACATCAATGTTAATCTTCATTACAGGAAAAAAGAAAAAAAGACTATTTTCCCCAAAATGTTTTTTTTTCATTCATAATAATCAATTAATTAAAAAAACGCATATTTTTTTTGCATTCAGGGCCGTAGGCCCGTGCCTAGCGTGCCTAAGCGTAAATCAGGCCCTGATCAGGAGTCGCTTTGTACGCGAGTATACGCCTCGAGGATGATCCCCACTGCAGTAGGGCATTATTTTTTCCATATTTTTAAAAGAAGTCTTTTCAAATATTTCATTATGAGCGTGATTATCTAAAATTAAAGTGTTGGATGATCCACACGACCTACATGGAGAAGTCGCCTTTGCTTTCATTCTGAAATATTTCGGACAAAAATATCTTAAGTATAGTATAATATCACCGTGAGCGTAAAAAGTCTCATCGAAGCTTAACCTGAAATCAAGGAGTGGAAAATTGCCAGTGCTAATCTAATGCTCTTTAAACAAGTACCAAACCCTAACTGAACATGTTGTTGTTCATAGCCCATTTAACGATATTTCAAGTACAGGTCCACAATCTCGTATCCGAAACACGAAAAGTTCCGAAAACAGAAGTCTTTTTGTGGAGCGTGGAGCGTCAGTCATCTCTGCATAACAAGAATGTTTGGCACTAGAACACCTGATGACGACATTGATGTACCCTCTTCCCCAAGATCCTTAAGCTAGATGTCGTGCAACTTAACTCCATGTATGTTGCATGTAGCTGTACAATATTTAGCTTTGTTTGCCAGACGTACTGCCTTACTGCAAATACGTATTTAGCTTAGTACGAACCTGTAGACTATATGTCCTAGATTATTTACGTTCAACATTTATTCCACTAAGTCAGCAGCATATAATAAACTGCATATAAATAAGCTATTTATAGTCTTTACATATCCCACTTAGTGTGGATATTCATACGTTTCTCTGCAGAAATATAAATGTGTTTGATTGCGATTCATTTAAAGCTATGTATGTTCAAGTTTCACCGAATGTTTTTCTTGGAAATAAAATGTCTTTGAGTGTTTATGCAGTGGCGACTCCTCCGTGTAGGATGTAAGGATGATCTTACACTTTAATATTAGAAAATTACATTCATAACGAAATATTGGAAATTATTTATTTTATTAACATGAAAGAAAAAATGAAAATGAGGAACAGTCGTGAATGATTCTCGCCGCCCCGTTGGCGCAGTGGTCTAAGCGATGGCCTCTGATCATTCGTCCCAAAGGGGTCCGGGTTCGAATCCCGGTGAGGCATGGATGTTGTATTTGTCTTACGGCACTGGAACCAGTGACCCTAAATTAGGGACGGGCGACTGCTTATAGCCCATTGAGTTGCTCACGGTGGTCGTTAAACCTCAAAAAAAAAAAAAAAAAAAAAAAAAAAAAAAGATTCTCGACCGACGCGCGGTTGTCTTGTGTGGAAGCTCTGAAGGGAGAGTGAGGATTTCGATCAACCGTCCTCGGCCTCGCTTAGCAGCACCAAGGTTAATAGATAATTGAGTGCGCAGATGGCTGGGTCGAGGGTATTCACAGCAGAACGTCGCAGAACTGAAAGTTATTCTGATGACGACTGGAATCATCCTACGGGCCATACTCTCGTACTAAGGGCCATACTCTCGTACTAAAGGCCTTACTCTCGTTCTCATGGTCGACAGTCCTCCTGAAATGCACGGCAAGCTGTTGTCACGTGATGCCTACTGACCAACGCGCAGCTCAACTTCAGCTGCTCACGTGAGAGAGCATTACCAGTTAAAGAAAGCGCGTTCCGCTAAGTTTTTGAAGAATTAACGTGTGTTCTTCCATTTTGTATTTTAATTTACCAGTCATTAAATTGACTGTTGTGCTTTGGTACCCGATTAGAAAGCATGGGGAGTAATCCCGCTCCAGATAGCAGCTCAAAACCAGACGTAAGTAATTCTTGTGACTGTATTATTGAACAACTTTTCCAAAAGCCATTTAGGTGATTTTTTGTTTCTTTTTATTGTTATGATGTTATTCATTTTTTTTATTGTTCTTATTGTTAGGTAACTTAGGTTTCTATGCGCTTAGCTATAAGATATACAATATTTCATTTTTTTAGGATTTCCGTATATCCATTCCCAAGCCACCGCGCATCGTCCCTTTACATCCTACACACCATAAAAACCAGGAGTCACCACTGTGTTTATGGTCTTTAATTATCCCATTATTTCATATATCAATATATTACTCTGTAATTAAACTGTACCCAGCAAAAACATAAGTGCTGGGAAACTGCTGACCACCAGCTGGAAGTGATGGGTCACTGCTGGCTGAAATCTGCCGCTCACGGCCCGGTAGTGGTCCGTTGGTGGCAGCGCTATCAGTTGACGAGCCATTGATGGCCCTGCAGCACCGTCGTGAATTGTGGGCCTCCAAGCAAGTGCCACTAGTGGCCCGTTGCTGGCCACCAATGCAACCCCAACAGCAGGTGGAAGCAACAGGACTGCGCATGCGCAGAAGCAACACTTGCTATGTCTCTCATGGTACCAGTTAGTTGAAGACAACGCTATCGCCATCGTGTTATTTTAGTGGATGTTAAAAAAATCCATATGTAGAGAGGCGAATTAATTTCCTAATGAAATTTTACGTCGACGAAGATATCAGATTAAGCCGTGAAATACTAGATTACAGCCATGAAATACACCCACTCCATTCCCATGAATAACAATTCATGGAATGGAGTGGATGAATAACAATAAAAAATTGGAAACCCCTTGAAACAAATGTCCTGGAAAACCATTAAAACAACGTTTGTTGAAAAAAAAAAAAAAGAATAATTATACGCAAAATTTATTAATTATTTGAAAAAAAAAAAAAAAAAAGCAACGCTATACACCACATGGGTTGAATACACAAGACTGGGTGGAATTCGCTTCTAAAAGTAACGAGAAGTAAAATAAAATATCTTTTACTCTTTAAAACAAATGTAGCTTCGCACAACGGAAAGGAAAGACACAACGTTAAAAATGTAACAGAATGTGACATGAACCCGGGTAAATATATATTTATTCAACAATCTCTTTTCAAGACGACAAGGACAGTACAAAACTTTGGAAAGCGACTCTAAGTATGTACACTCCTTGAAAAGAAAATGAATGAAGTTCCCTTAAGGTAAAAAAAAACTATCGTTACGTTGAAAAATTAATTTATGAATTATATGAAACTGACTTTTATGAAAAATACCTCGCAATATTGTAAAATGAAAGAGGGAAGCATTCGATTACACATTGCATACGAAACAGACAGCTTTAAGCATACGCTCGAGCGCGGCAAATCAGTCCGGTCGGTAGAGAGCTCAGCTACCACGCCAACGGCCCTGGTTCAAATCCTCTCAGGTGCAAACGAGCGTTTATCTGGTCTGTTGAGAAAATTTCCTCAGCGCAGTGCTTTAATTTACAAGTTTCATAAGGGTAGAAAAAAATTGTAGCTTTGGGAAACTGCGGTTATCCTTGATTTTTTTTTATTATTATTATGGCTACTACTGGGAAATTGGCGGACAAGATTCGGCAAGCCACCAGTTACGTCACGTGGTTGCCGGCTGCCACTACCAGCACACTAGTGGACCACATTAGACTAGCCATCATTTCTGGCACGTGCTTGCAGGGCCACTGAAGGGCCACTTGTGGCAGCTACTGCCTGTGATGGACAACTGATGGCCATGTTGTGGCATATGACAATTGATGGGGGTGCCAACTGTTGGCCAGCTGTTGGCCTGAGCTGCTGGCCCTGCTGTTGGCCGCCCGGACATTTTATTGACGGTTCGGCAGCTGCAACATAGTGCTGGCCCAGCAAGACTGTTTTTGCTGGGTAGTAGTATTTGTAGTATTTATTCATCCCATTTAGGTGAGTATTCATACGTTTTTCCTGCAGTATCAATGTTTGATATTGAATGCTGCACTAGACCCCACTGGAGGCGCCACCTGTATTTTGAAATCCGAAACAGAACTGGCTCCAAGAATTTCGGAAAAGGGATTGTGGACCTGTATTGTAAGGTTTTCTGCGATTGATATCGAAAGAGTAAAGCCCTTCAAACATTTAGAATCGCATTGTCTTTATGCGGTAGTTGAGCTTTGTATTCGAAATTTCGGTGGAGCTATCACGGAGCCATTGATCAAAGCAGTAGGTTTATGACTAATTGGACTAGCTGGGCACAAGCCCTAGATGAGGTATAGCTGATGTGTTTGTAGTACGACGTTTTCTCTTTTGCTTCCCTGGAACCAGTGCCCCAAATGAGGAATGGGCGATTCATAATAACCTTTAGAGCAGCACACGGTGGACGTTAAACTGAGACACAACAACAGCAAACATTCATCGCAATCACACTGCAGCATGGCAGCCCGTTTTTTTAGCGACTGAAATATTTCAAGGTGATTCAGACGTTAACGTGGTCAGTGTTTGCCGTTCTGACAGCAGGCGGATATCAGAAATAACCATTGTTTCACTTATCACGAAGACTGTTAACGCTTTATGTACGTGGTGATTCATACGGCATGAAGTTTGTATTGAGAGATGAGAATTAATGTCCTTTAACTTAAAATAAGTACTTTTAAAGTCACTTTTACCTTTTCAGCTGTTTGTAAAACTCATTTTTAGCCTTACATATTAAATATGACGCTGAAAGTTTCTTGATGCTTTACATAACATCAAATAAAGAAGACAGAGTTTTTACAGGAATGTGAAGCATTTATTTATCTTTTCAGTTCCAGCTCAACAGCAGCGTGACCTTTGAAGTAAAGAAATATGGTAAGAAAATTCCAGATTTTGTAACTTCAGATTCATATACTGTAAAGCAAGTTTAACGATATTCAGTACTAAAGAAATAAGTTTCAAAATAATTCTGGTTTTTTATGTTTTTCAAGCACATGAATGATAAAGTTTAAATTAATTTATTTATAGACTTAGTTGTTTTGATTACGGTGAAAGTATCCGCCTCCTCTAATATTCTTTCAATAACAACTATCTATTTGATGGCATAAATCTCTGCCACGTGTGTCGTTTTTCGTAGAGAAAGAGAGAAAAAGTGAAAACAAACTGAAAAGCTTTAAAACAGGATTAAAGGAGATAGACTAGGATTCGATACAACACTTGAAATCCTTTTATGCCTTCAGTGCCGATTTTGGTATCCAACGCGAGGCGGGTGACGTTGAAGAATTAAAAATTCCAAAATTTCTTGAGACTGAATATTTAGGGTGAGCTGTATTTTGTGTTAATGATAAATTGTATTTCACGGCAGTTTGAAATATTTTCACTTCAACATCATTCCACATGTTGAAAGCTGAAAAAAAAAAAAAAATGGAACTTTTAGCAAAACCCGTCGAAGTAGCAAAATTATTGTTCATGACTGAATGCAGCCTAACGATGATGTATTACAGCATTCGCACAAGAGGCGGACAGTACCTGTTAACATGTACCGATAAACAGTCTATTATTACACTGGTGTGCAAAAATTAAGGACGAAGAGGAGAAATTAACATAACAGCGGAACGAGCAGGCAGAACGGACCGAAAGATCACTCAGGAGATAGACTAGGATTCGGTACGGTAGGGCATGCGCATATATACAGCATGACGTGGGGTTGGGGGGGGTGTCGGAAGGGTATAAAGCGCACGGACGGTGTACGCTCAGGAATTCGGTGAAAGCTATTACACGGTGTACGTCGGTTTGAACGACGTCGAGTTGCTGGCACCGTGTGATATGGCCAACAGGCAATCCAGTAGACGACATCTCGATGACTTTACCCGAGGTCGCGTCATTGGGAAGATGGAAGAAGGTCGAAGTGTGACTAGTGTGGCCGAGGAGTTCGGGATCGCTCACAGCATCGTTTCACGAGCTTTGGAGAGCATTTCAAACGACAGGAACAGCTGTCCGAGAGTTTAGCAGCGGTCGTCCACGAGCAACCACGGCGGTGGACGACCGGTATATTGTCCTACAGGCGAGAAGAGACAGACGGCAGACAGCTGGAGAAATCGCAAGGCACATGCAACAGACAAATGGACGTCCGTTATCGCGTTTTACCGTGGCCAGGAGGCTGCACAAAGGTGGTCTGTTTGCATGGCGACCAGTACGATGAATGCCATTAACGCCTGCTCATCGGAGACGGCGGTTTCTGTGGTGCCAGGAACACAAGAACTGGACACATCAGCAATGGGGTCGAGTTATCTTTACGGATGAGAAACGATTTAGTCTGACGAGCGATTCTGGACGTATACGCATCTGGAGAGAGCAGGGAACACGCAATCACACCTCCAACATCATCGAAAGGGACCGGTTTGGAGGTGGCGGAGTTCTCGTTTCGGGCGGTATCATGCTTGGTAGCCGTATTGACCTCCACATCTTTCAAGGAGGTTCAGTCACTGGTGTCCGCTATTGTACCAAGGTTCTCGTGCCTCACGTGCGTCAGTTTAGAGGTGCTGTGGGTCCTGAGTTCCTTTTCATGGACGACAACGCTACACCTCATCGTACAGTGGCTGTCGCAGAGCTGTTGGAGAGTGAAGATATTCAACGCATAGATTGGTCCGCAAGGTCCCCAGACCTAAATCCAATCGAACACGTGTGGGACCTTCTTGGGAGACGATTGGCAGCACGTCACCAGCCGCCAGCAACGATTCCGCAGCTGCGATTAGCGCTACAAGAGAAATGGGCCGCGATGCCTCAACAGCTCCTTGACAACCTCGTCCTCAGCATGGACAGACGTTGTAAATCCTGCAACGCAGTCAGGGGTGATCATATTTCCTACTGAAGACTGGATTTTTTCCTGGCAGCCGCCTGTCACATGGACGTTTCTGTTTTCTGTCCAGTTGTGCTCGAAGCTACCTTTTCAATAAAGTGCCTTTGTATCCTTTGGATTCCTTGTTTGGAAGGTTTTGCTCACTTGTCACATATTCTTACATTTTGGGGATCTTATGGTATGATTTGAGTCGATGTGGAGCACTTCTGCATGACGTTACATTCGAAAAACCATCTCGTCCTTAATTTTTGCACGCCAGTGTATATTCTTTCCAATAGAAAAGTCCGACGTGAAGGAGCTGGATTCATGTGGTACAGAATGTATGTAGACAGACGTATGCTTCTTCTGCAGATCCTATTAAGCCTTCTGCATGAATTAAACTTTTTAACCCAGAAATTGAGTATCAACTACGTTTACACATCTTTTTTAAGAATTTAAATTTCTTAGTAGCAAAATTGACACGAATTTTAATTTAACCTTTTATGGAGATATTATTTGTCGGTGTAAGGTTCTGCAAAAGTTTGAAAAGATCATCGGATTACTACACTATCTACCAACAAGTAATTGGACACCTATGATAGCAAAGAAAAACGAAATTTATTCATTTTTAATAGTTGGTAGAGCCTCTACGAGCGGCGATTACAGCTGCGACTCTCCGGGGCATACTCTCAACCAGGCGTTGTACGACGGTTAGCGGTATTTTCTTCCACTCGGCTTAGAGGAGACAGGTCAGTTCCTTCACCGATTTCGGATGGTGGGGGCACCCCTTAAGTCGACGCCCCAACTAGTCCTAAAGGTGCTCCATAGGGTTAAGGTCCGGGCTCTGCGCAGGCCAGTCCATTCGATTAACCCCATTGTCACCATACCAAGCCATGGTGGACCTCGCAACATGACAGGTGGCATTGTCATCCTGAAAGTAACATGGGTCCACCCCGTAAAACTGCCACAACGTAGGAAACGCATGGTCATCCAAAATGGTGCAGTAGGTCTCGGCGTTGAGTCTACCAGGAATTGCGACCAAGGGTCTCGTGCCATACTAAGAGAAACACCCCAATAGCATAATTCCACCGCCGCCGAACTTCACAGTTGGCATAATACATTCCGGCAGGTGGCGTTCTCCAGGTAGACGCCAAACCCAGACCCTGCCATCCAAACGGTAGAGGGTGAACCTTGATTCGTCGTTCCAGAGAACCTGTTTCCACTGTTCAACGGTCCTCTGTCGACGTTCTTTTCATCACGTTAGACGAGCAGCGCTATTGGACTTGGTGATCAAAGGCTTGTGGGTGGCAGCACGTCCATGATAACCGAGCAGATGGGCTTCCTTACGGATGGTATTCATCGAAAGAACACTCCCGGATGCCATCGATTTGGTGCGGTTCTTCCGAATTTCTCTGGCCAGCACCCGTAGGTCTCTAACTCCCAGTTTTGTGGGTCTGCCGGGTCGGGGCACATTTCGACAGACACCTCTCATCTTCCACTTGCCAATCACGTAGACCACTGTCAATTTTGGTACTTCAACTCGCTGGATATGTCACGCATGGATCGGCCATTTCTGTGATACCCGACGATTACACCTCTCTCGAAATCCGAAGTGCGTGGCATCTTGCATGCGACTGGTTGCGTTGTTGTTTCCCAAACGATATTTAACGGCGGCGGCCGTGACGTGTATCAGAACCGCAGATATCGTCGATTGCAGTGGTGTCCAATTACCTGTTGGTAGATACTGTACTTCTTTTCTTAGGAGTCGATGAGAAGCTTTCCTCTTCTGAGAATCGTGTCTTCTTCTGCAAGTTTTGCAATGTCTGCAAGATGTGCATTTGAAGGGCTCATGTATAGGTGAGTGGGAGCCGATATATGGAAAGAATATACACCAAAGAGCCAAAACTTTATGACCACCTGCCTAATACGATGTTGGTCCTCCATGCTCCTCCAAATAGCTCTTATCCTTCGAGGCATGGAAAGAGGTGTTTTGTAGTATCAGGAACTAACACGTTACCAGCAGATTCTTTAACTCTTGTAAGGTACGTGATTGAGCCGTGGCAGGTTGGATTTGCTGTTGCAACACAAACCACATACTCGATTGAATTGATTTCTGTGAAATTTGAAGAACAGGGCAATACCTGGAAGTCTTCCTCATGTTCCACTAACCATTCTCGATCAATTCGGGCAGTGGCGCATTATGCTGTTGAAAGAAGACACTACTAGAGCAAAATACCGATGCCATGAAAGGATGTACCTGATCTGCAATTATGTTTAGGTAGGTGGTAGACATCATAGTTTCCTGGACATGAACGACTAGACCCTGGGTTTTCCAGTAGAACATTATCCTCAGCATTATACTTCCTCCACCGGCTTGTCTTTGTCCCACGGTGCATCTTAGTGCCAACACCTGTGACGTACTACAGAGATGAAGTACGTATCAAAACAACAAATCTGTAGCGATACATTCCGTCGGTGTAGCTTAGTCGGTTAGAGCAACTCACTCCGGAGCGAGAAGACTCGATTTTGATATCCGTCACGGAAGAATTCCTGTTTTCACGTTGGCATCCGAACGTAAAAATGGATCAACAGGCCTTTGGGTTCTTCGTAAAATGTGTGATGTTCGTTCACACATCGTCTGGGATGAATAGAAAATTCCTTCTTCGCTTCAATTAAAAAAAAAAAGAAATTAAGAGGGAGATGATATGACGTACTACATAGTAGGTGAAGTAAGTGTCCAAACGAGAAATCTGTAGCGATTCATTCCGTCGGTTAGCGAAACACACTCCGGATCGAGGAGACGCGAGTTCGATCTCCGTCACCGACAAATTCATGCTCTCACACACTTCCCAAAGTAAACGACGTACACGTACTTGCCCGTCCACATGGTGTAACAGGAAACGGTATTCATCGGAGCAGACGATTTTCGTCTAGTCATTCAATGTCCATGCAGTTTTAACGCTCGTGTGCCCATTGCAGGCGCTCTCGACGGTAAACCAAGGTTTTCGACGTTGAACCGAGGTTAGCATGGACACTCGGAGCAGCCTGTGACTACGCAGCTCCTTTTAGCAGGGTTCAGTGTAGTATGCGTTGTGGCACATTACCGTTTCAGTACCGGTGAGTTTCGCCTCAGTACCCTTTCGGTGGGCTCGTACCATACGGGACAATCTTCGCTCACCTCTAGTACTGACGAGTCGCGGTCGGCACACACCTTGCCGGTAGTTCATGAGTTTTCCATCCTCGGACCAGTTTTTGAAGGTACTGATCACAGCTGACCATGAGCACCCACAATTCCTGCCGTCTCGGAAATCCTCTGACCCAGTGGCTTAAGTCCGCTGGCTTTCTCATCTGAAGAACTGGAATAACACTAATTAACAGAGCTCAGTATCAGGTAATGTATATACCATTTCATGACCATCACACGCGCTGTAGTTTACCTGCAGTTGCATCGATTTGCATAAAGATGCGCTGGTCATAATGTTTTAGCTCTTCGATGTATAGATTTTGTTGCAAACAAGCAAACCATGTGTTTGCTCATTTCGGAACTAATGTCTGGAGTTGAGTGTCATTGATGAAAGGCAGAAATAGTAAAAGCAATGGAATAAATTTTATTTTCAGCAGCGTTATGCCGCTGTTTTAGAGGTTCATAAGATTTCCACTCGGATACAAAAGCAATCTTGACACAACATGAATAGACTGTCATATACACTGCTGGCCACCCAAAATGCAACACCAAGAAGGACACGAGATAGCAAAGCCAGATTTACTGGACACATAACAACAGATGCACAGATGAAACGATTGAGCTTACAGGCCCGTACGACTTGCGGAACACGCAGACATTAATACTTCGTGTCGCCCCCATGGCTGGCAATAACGGCCGCTACACGCCGCGGCATCGAACGAAAGAAGCTTTGGATGTGGGCTTGGGGTTTGTCGGTCCAGGATGCTTCCCCACGTTGCCACAGTTAATCAGGCTTTGCCGCGGGTGGTGCTTGCCGGGCCACTCGGTTGCCGACCAACGACCAGACATGTCAGATGGGCGACATATCGGAAGAACAGGCCGGCCACGACAGCAGTGACACCTGGTGGGCCGTGAAGAATTGTTGCACGATGCGTGCCACGTGCGTGCGCGCATTGTCCTGTTGAAACGTGGCCGCTAGCAGGTCCTGCAGGAAAAGAAGGACTACAGGCTCTAAAACGTCGGAGACGTAGCGGTGGTTGTTGAGTGTACCGGCGATGCCTACCAGACGCGTGCGGTTGTCATATCCAATTGCGTCCCAAACCATAACGCCAGGCGACGGACCGGTATGGCGATGCATAATGCAGGCGTCATACAGTTTCTCGCCGCGGTGCCATCACACACGGATCCGACCATCGTGGTGTTGCAGGCAGAAGCGGGATTCGTCGGAGAAGACAATGTCGTGCCATTCCGTAGTCCAGGTGCGGCGTTCAACGGCCCACTACCGCCGCACGTCAATGGTAATCAGAGCAGTGTCAATGGTAATCAGCGCAGTGTCAATGGTAATCGGAGCAATGGGCGCCGTGCGACAAGTTCCCGCTCTTGCAGACGACGTCGAACGGTACGTGCTGACACAGGTTGTTGCACAAAACACCCTAATTCCTGCGCTAACGTTCGTGATGTGGCGGTGCGAGCCGTCAATGCCCGCCGCACAACATGCCGGTCCTCTCGTTCGGTGGTGTGCCGCGGCGGCGGCAATCGCTCACGTCGGTCCGTCCGTCCCTCCTGCACCCACCGAATCCATACTCGCCTCACTGTGGCTGGATGTCGTCTCGCACGGGCGCCGATGTCTCGGTACGATAAACCGCTGTCGCGATAAGCCACTATTCGTCCTCTGTCGAACTCCGAAACGTGCTGGAATGACTGCCGTATTCTGCGAAGAGGCATTAGGAAGCTTCCCACGCACAGGTCCGGCAGCACAACACACTTCCACTACTTACACCCCGCCTTCTGTGCACCCTTCTTATAGTGCTTTTAGGTGGCGTGCCGGAAGCACATGATTTGCATATGCCCTGCAATGCTAATCGTTTGCATGTCCTCTCGTGGGGGTCGCATGTTGCGAATTTCAGGCCAATCGGATGCTTCCTCTTTGGTGTTGCATTTTGGGTGGCCAGCAGTGTAGATATGAACCAGAACACTATCATAGTACAGACTCAATATTTAGCTTCCTATACGTGTTTTGGATTGCCACGTATGAGAACAAGAGAATGGTTGGACAAACAATATAACACTTATCGATGGAGCATTCGATTGTTGTAAATTGGTTTTAAAAGCCGCAATTTCTACATAGGAATTTATGTGGTTTCCAGAGAAATAACTTTGCTCACCTGCTTTATTAACCACGTTGTTCCTCAAGTCATATAGAACAGCCAGGTTACTTGTTTTTTCACTAATAGTTCTTTTTGTTTGTTTGTTTGTTTGGAAGGTTGACGACCATCGTGAGCAACACAAGGGCCATAAGGAATCTCTCGTCTCTAATTTAGCGTCACTGTTTCCAGAGGGAAGGAAGACATCCAGTGCCATAAGACAAATACAGTCCACGTCCCACACGAATTTAAACATTGGCCCGTCTTAAACGAACGATTAGAAGCCAACATTTCTTACCACTCGACCACCAGGCGGGCTTCAGTAACAGGTAACAGCGAAATGTAGAGTCACAGTTAGTCATAAGCAAATATTATGAGCAAAGCTGCAGAC